>JAJLUR010000060.1:0-61000 GCA_030674225.1 Blastobotrys terrestris | reverse complement strand
CGGACCGGTACCGATGTTGGGAGAATTGTTGTTGTTGTACCCAGCCCCCTTGTTGGGGGAGACTAGGGAGGTAGCCCGCTCCTCCTGCCTATTTAAAGACGGCAAAAAATCCATGGGAGGGGGGCGGGACTGTAACGTACGTTTGTAGCGTGCGTTTGTAGCGTGCGTTTGTAGCGTGCGTTTGTAGCGTGCGTTTGTAGCGTGCGTTTGTAGCGTGCGTTTGTAGCGTGCGTTTGTAGCGTGCGTTTGTAGCGTGTCTCGAAGTTGGTAGAAAGTAGCAGTTAGATGAATAAACGCTAGGAGAAAAACGAATATCGGCAATAGTTTAGTGGCTAGAATTTCCGCCTGTCAGGTGATTAGGCTTTGATTAGGTGCTTATGTAACCATAATGAGCTCGAGTCAATTCACAGCGCGCGGGGGACCGGGGTTCAATTCCCCGTTGCCGAGATGAGATATGAGTTGTATATGTGTTAAATATACATACGTATATATATGTACATGTATGCATATAATTCACTGCAGCTGTACATGTTGGAACCGGTACCTTAGCTTTAATTTTTTCCAATATTAATATTAATATAATTGCATGCATATGCATGCGCAATATTAATATAATATATAATTAATATAATTATAATATAATATTTTAATTAATTATAATTTAATTTTTGGTATACGTATATATATATACGTACGGCCGGTGGGCCGGAAATTAAAATCGATCGCGATATCGATATATATATATCGCGATATACGTATATATACGATATCGAAATTTTGAAAAAAATTAATCCGGTCCACTTTTTTTCCGCGCTTTTTTGTTAGGAGATCTAGATCTTATATTAATTTTAATTTAATTTTCGTCGACGTCGACGTCATGAATATCGATATATATATGCATATATAAGTCTGAAAAATTAAAGATCAATACAATTGTACGCGCATGTTATCCCTATAAAACCGAGCTAGCCCGTTGACCACTATATATAAGGTCTTCACAGTAATTTATTTGCGCAAATGAGTGTATATTTAGTAGATAGAAAAGTGTACGAATATGTAGTTAATAAATGAAGTGAAAAAAAAAAAAAATGCATGTTAACGTTAACGTTATAATGAAGTTCGTTTGATAAGATATCGATATGCAATAATTGCAGAGTTTGACATGTAATTGTTGTTTAGGTAAATTAAACATTAATTGGCGGGGAAAGATGTGTACATGTCTGAGTGACATGACTGCAGGTATGTTACTGCTGTTGATGGCCATACACTTGATTCCGATGGGTACCCCGTGATTTCGCATTATAATGTTTAGGAAATTGGATTTTTCCCTTGTTGCAGGAAGAGCCAATGAAAGTGTAGAGACAGGTGTCTGATATACGCTCAACGGTCTTAATGGCGTCGATGAAGCCAGTGATGTCGGCTTGTGTCTGTGTATTCAATTGAGCCAAAGAGAAGAATTGACATTTTAAATCGTCACAGGAGGGCAGAAAGTTTGATTGAATCTCTCTTACATCCGAGGTTTTTTCAATCCTGAGTGAGAAAGGAGTGGTGTTATAGCGATAATAAGTGTTTCTAGTAGGCTCGATTGTATAGTTGGAAAGCTTAATCTTAGTGGCGATGTTGATTTAGTTTTCAACGTGTTCTAAGCTGTTTGAACAGCGACAAATAACTGGATCAGGATGGTTGTTGCAGGAGAGATAGAACAGAGTATCGTTACCGACAAGAATTTTGGTGATAACAACAGCAGAGATAGTTGGTCTTCGTAGCAGAATAAAATTAAAATCGGAACAAACTTTTTTTGTGTTCCTTGTATGACTCGTTGAGTAGAGATTCCCCCCCGGCCATAGAATATTATCGGTTGAATATCAGACTTTTGCGAATTCGTACGATAAGTTTTGATAGGCTGGTTATTGTAATGACTGTTTCTGTCATTTGTAGTTTCTAATTCGGTGTTTTGGAGGCCTTCATCGTCTGAGGAGGGAGCAAGTGAATCACGTGAAGCATTCCTTGATCGTCGTTGAGTTGGCGTACCTCGTTGAGAGTAGCGTCGTCATCATCATCATTATCATCATCATCATTATCAAGAAATTGATAGGCTGGTTGTCGTCTTGGTCAACATCACGGGGCATGGGAATCATTTTGTTGAATAGAATCTGATAGTTCTACATCAGAATATTAATATGTATAATATAGTTATAATATTAATTATAATTATAAATAGCATATAAATAGCATTACCGTTGGGATTAAAGTACTCCAACTTGCAGTAATATTCGGCTACCATTTAGATATCTGATGAAATATGAACTCTATTTATCGCCATAATTACATCTTCTTGACTCTCTTTTTGCAACCCAACTCAAGATGATAAACCACGGATTGAACGGTCTCCACTCTAACTGCTGCGAGTTTCGCAGCAGCTTGATATAGACAATCCAGCAACTTGCTCATACTGTGTCTAGTTCTATAGGAACCGTATTTTGCGCCGGGAACATCGTCCTTATCGGTTCGTTCCAGATAATCGTCCTCTTTTTGAATAGTGGTTGATTGAATGAATGCCATGACTTCACCAACTGTTCCCGGCTTTGGAGCAACTGAGAAGGAATCTCGCCGGCCTTTAGTTGTCCGCTTCTGTACTATATCTCCTGTACCGTCATAGACTCCCATGGGAAAAAGATCCAACAGACGCTTTTCCGAAATCTTCATATCGGCCATCCTATCGTCGATGGTGGTTCCGATCAAATTTTCTTCAAACCATGTAAGATAGCGGTCGATCTTATCTTGATCCCAAAACAAAACTTCCCTCTCATCAGCTTCAGATAGCGATTCGTCTTCTATCCACAATTTGCGTAACATGTCACTCCATATTGACCAATTAACTGTCTGATTAACAACAGAATCAGCTGATTCAGGGTCTGCGCGAGTTTGCTCGTTTTCAAAATCCAACCCGTAGCACAACTTCACGCAAACAACCACTGCACCTACGCAAAGTATTTCGGGCATTTTACGCTTCTCTAATCTCTTTGTTGACTGGATTTCAGGCCTCCAAATTCGCTCCTGCCTTGCCCCCTGCCGCATTCCACTGAAATGCAGCAATTCTCGCGAGGCGATCCAAACTTCCGGTGGCAATAACAAATCATGAACTATTTTGAATAACAAAGGATCCCACGAAGGTACCGGGAAGTCAAGCTTATGCGTATCTTTAAACAAATATGCAATTTTTTGAACCTCTTCATGAAGCCGATCTGCTGTCGGCGCTGCCCGAGGAGTCAACTGTGAATGATAATACATCGGAAGTTTTCGTCGCATACTATGGGGCAACAGAAACAAACTGTTCATATACGGCAGTTCATATCGATATACCCATCGGTTGAAATCATAGATGTAAACAGGGACTCGTAATAACACACAACCAAGATAGCACAGAACAATGCTATGAATCAGCTCAACATGTTCTATCACCACACATTCAACGTGAACCTTTGGAGCACCACTGGTCTCAGCCTCACTCGAGTTGTCATCATCATCATCACCATCATCATCTACCTCATCATTATTCTCAACGACACCACATTCACCTACTCTTTTTTCAACAGTACTGGTTGTCGCAACATTCGAGGCACCCTCCTCAGAATTATTTTTCTCCTCCGCGCCATTATCCTCGCTACTCCCCTCTTTCTCATCATCATTATATTTCATCCGTGAAAAATTTGTATCGTTTATATACAGTCCCCATAAACTTTTGACGACTTTGCTCAATTCCGGCCGAAGCCCTTGAACGTTCACGAGCCATTCAACCTGCTTCCTTAGAATCAACTGAAACGATTGCATAAACAAGGCATTGGCATCTTTACCATATAACACCGCATCTTCGTTCTCCTCGACTCTAGACGTAGTCGTTTGTTGTTTTGGAATTGCAAGTCGTCTCACCGGACCTGCAAAATCATCATCGTCTTCTCCAATTTCGACTTCTCCCACCTTAACGTGGCCATTACGGCATACTTTCTGCCCATCAACTAATCTCCACAATCGTGACTTGCAATTGTCGATGCCACATTTGCTCCCTCTTGTCCATGTTCCCATGGGGGCTCAGGACTGTGTTGCAAATTTTTTTTTTTTTTTTTTGAAATACGCGCTCTGCGCAGGAATTCTAATAAGGAAAAATTCGGTATAACGTTATAATGTCCATCAGGGCAGCCGCCCTTAGCCTACGCTACGAGCCAAATGATTCCACAACGCTACACTGTGGCTTTCGCAGCGGACGGACATTAATTTAGCTTAATCCATTTAGAATCAGACTATTATATTTAGGCACTAGAGAACGACTGCTTTTTTTTTTTTTTTTTTTTTTTTTTTTTTTTTTGAGATGGAATATTGTGGCCATTTAATCCCATGAGATATTAACTCAGATTAATTGTAACTACTGCTACTTAAACCGGACCTCAATTGAAACGCGGAACCCGGATATGTTTTATTTAAGATCGTTTTTCTTTTTCTCAGTTTGTTCTTTTTTCTTATCTTTTTCATTTTTCACTTTTTTCCTTTTTTTTATATATTTTTCGTCAAATGGTATATCATATTTCATTTCTTTCATCGAGTTCTTCCAATTTTGTAAACTTTCACTTCAACTCACTCACCTTGATTATTATTTTTATTACCCTGCTTCACATTTCCTCCTCCACCATACTGCTGAGTCCCGCCCTGGTAATACAGCTGTTGCGGGGGACTCATAGGCCCATAATTAGGCCCTCTCGGAGAAGTGGCATTATAACCGGGTCCTTGTTGAGGATAACCCATAGCTGGGAATGTAGCTTGGTTCATCATATGAGGGCTGGCCATGAAAGGTTGGGGCGTAGCTTCACCAGGTCTTCCGTAATATTGTGGAGCATATTGTGGATATGCCATGCCGGGGATAAACCCTGGGAACATCTGCCCTGGAACTGGAGAAGGCGACATCATCGCCCCGCCTCTCATATTGGGGTCCTCCATTCCACCAGGTTGCATCATCGGAACGATGCTCGGGAAACCACCCCTAGGAGAAATCATGAACGGCCTGGACGTCATCATCTCTGGGTTGGGGAAAATGGCAAGATAAGATTTTTCAGAGGGTCCAGCATTCCAAGTTGGTCCTTGTACCCATGCTCTTTCAATCATATGATAAGGAGCAGCGGGTGGCTCTTCATTATTGGCTTTTGCTTTTTCGATAGATTCAAGCGCGTCTTTGTATGCTTTTTCTTGACGTTTAAAGGGGTTGAACATATCCGACCGACATTTTGCAGGCGATTTGTTCTGTCCAAAAAACATACTTGGGGTCGGAGTTCTCGATGACGCCGGGGCTGGGGAAACTGGTGTTGCCTTGTTTTGCTGCTGCTGAGGGGAAGCTAACGTTGGAGATGGCTTAGAGACCTGTGGGGAGGTGGATCCAGGAGTGAATGAATGAGCCGATGGGTTTGGCTTAAACTCCGGAACATTGAAGTTAAACTTCTTCGGAGGTGAGGCTTTAGAACCACTGGAGGACGCCTTGGACTTATCTTGATCAGATGACGGTTTTGGTGACGCGTGCTTCAAATCCGGAGAATTTGCAGCACTTGCGGCTTTTTGTAGTATTTGTTCCTGTTTATCCTTGCCTTTTGCTAAGATCGGAATCAAATCAGGCGGGACAGGCGCAGTAATCTTATAATCCTCGGAAAATTTTTTGAAGTCATGCAACCGTTCAGTCTTCTCGCGTTTTTGAAGAAACTGCTTCTTCTGATGCAATCGTTCAACCTCTCCAGATACAAATTGGCGGAAATTCCCAGCAAGTTCTTTTTCAATACCGCTTTTAGAAACACCACTCGTTTTGGATGGCTGCTGTTGTGCTGGTGATTGCTGCTGTTGACTATCAGGGGTGAAGGAACTCGAAATGATGGCTGGGTCGTACGGCATACCGGGGGGCGTAGAAGTCTTTTGAGGTCTAAATGCTGGTGGGGTATATTTTTTACCTCTATCAACCCCAGAATACTTGTCTTCTTCATCCAAGTCATTATCATTTTCTAACTTTATGCCCCTCTCTTCAGCCATATGAGCATTTCCACCATAACTGGAATTATTAATTTCCGACGCGATTTTTTCGGCCTTTTTCTCTATTTCATGGTAGTTGGGAATATTTTTGTTAATGGCAGTCGTATAGTAATGTTCATCATACGTGGATTGAACTCCAAACTTCTTTTCATTGACAGCAAACTGATCCCAATTGTGGTCGTGGGCTGTATCCTCCAACGTGGTCTCCGGCAAGTCTCCTTCTGGTTTCCATGGCTGGAGTTCCCTTTCATAGAATGTCTTGTTGCCTGAAATATCGGCATCAGTCTTGAAGCCACCAGCAGGATTGGCCGGTGACGCGGACGATGGCGGGAGATCAGCTGCCTGATCTGGTGTTAGATCAGGGGCTTCGAATTTGACATCGGCAACATCTTTTGGACTGATCACCAATGTGTCGTGCCAGTCATCATCATCCTTTTCATCACCTGGGGCCGACTCAAACTTGGTGGCACATTTCAACACTACTCCAAGATCGGAATCAGTCGCCGAAGATGAGGAAAAAACGCCTTTGTATCGTGCGCCAGAAACCACGGTGACGATAGCTGTACAACCAATAGACTTTGCCAACAGATAATTAACACGGTCGTTCATGTGCTTCGAGACTTCTGACTCTGAAGAAGGACTAGCTAGTTTGATTGAATCGTTCGACTTGTTCCATGCATTCCGTGGAGGCGGACCGCTACCACCTTTATTCGGATTAAACCTTCTAGACGATGAGGAACTGTTTTTTGACGCATTGGAGGACTTCCCACCCCCGTTTGACGAGGCATTTGGTTTAGAAGTCATGACTTTGGATCGACTAAAAGATTTGCTGGTTAGTACGAACAATAATTTATAAACAGCGGTCTTTTCAGGGGAGGAGAGGGCAGTAGTTTTGTGAGAAATGAAAGCAAAAAGAAAAAAATGCAGGTACTGATATTAGCTTTGGCATTCAGTTTCTCACACGTACAGACAGTCTCTCCGGAAAAGTGGTTTGTTTTTACAACGTACCTTAATTCAAAATAATAAAATTGGCAACAAAAGAAAAACGGATCTCTTCAGCCTTCCACCACGCGTAATTTTTGATGCAGATAATAAATAAATAGAAACTAGGTCTGTCCCAACAACACAAAGAGTAATTAGTTTCCGCTGCAGCTTCCGCAAGATTGTCCCTGTTCAAGAAAACAATACGTAAAGACTTCGTTGAAGTTGTGTTTCCCTTTCTCTCTACCTCTCTCAACAGAGTGTCGAATCCTCTTACGCGCATCAGGGAGGGTTGGGACGTTATTCCAGGATATGCGCTGGTTTTGCGTCTACGCTGCGGCACGGCTGAGGGCGAAATATCCGTGGACGATCGGGATCTCCATCCTGTTAGCGACGTTTCTCGCCATTACTCGCTATTTCAAATCAGTGTGTAGATTTTGACACAGTCTAGTGAGTGAAGACACTTGATCAGTGGATCCCTTAAGCCTTGCGACGTGGTCAGACAGCTTCTCTAGTAGGCCTTCCAATTGCGGATCGTCGGACATAGTCCGATTGTCAGACGCAGTCGAAATAAAGCCGATATCTTCGGGCTTGTCCTCCAGGTTAAGATTGTGGTCATCATATTTCTTCATAAGGTCCTGGGCAACTCCAATTGATCCGGTAAAGGCATCATTGTGGTTCTTCGCATCACGTTTGATTCGTTCTAGGTATTGCTTGTCTCTCTCGACTGACTTCTCCTCAGAAGCGATTTCCGTTTCGAGCATAGAGACTTGGTCCAGCAATGGCAGGAGAGCGAGTTCTAGCTGTTCTCGTTGGCTGATTAACCAATCATGCTTGTAATGGCCGTCCCGAGTAGTAGGAGGAACAGGGATTTTGCCTAACTTGCGCTGGGTTGTATGAAGCACTTCGGAAAAGATGTGCTGAAACTCAAGTCTCTTCTTATTCCCTGGAATCGCGTTGATAATAGGTCTAGACGCATCCTCCAGCAACTTGACGACCTCCTCCTGACCAGTCTCCGATAGCAGCGGCCATGTCGCCTTCACTTTGTTCATAGATATCCGTGCAACAGTAGATGCAACCATGTCGTCCCTGCTATTATTTCCGCTACCACTGCTGGCCCCTGCAGTCGATGCTGAAGGCTTGCGTTTGTTCGCTTTCGGCATTCCACTTTCTAGAGTGAGCGTGTGTGGTGTGTGTCGTGAACGAGGGTTTCGCGTACCTTCCTGCTCCGCTACATCACCAAAAATCTCCAAACATGCCTGAAAAACCACAAATGTATCCGGAGGTTCCTCAGTGAGTATATCTAGTAGCGTGTGAAGAAGCCAAATGAGTTAACCATTGTCTCAGGACTGTTATCAGGAAGTTAATATTCTTTACGGGTGCCATGATAGTAGCTCCGCTTACCGTCTTTTTTATTGTGCAGCACCTGTTTGAGGGTAATGCAATTTATTCTGGTGGGGCTGCAGCACTTGTTGCGAATATTGTGCTCATTGGGTATGTTGTAGCTGCATTTACTGAGGATACTTCGTCGTTGTCTCCTGAGAGCAAAAAGAATAAATAATCTAATACACCTCCATGAATGTAAACTTGTGCGGTAAAGCCCCAGGTCTCTCCGCGGTTTGAATGCAGTAGTGACAACTGCTCTCACGTATATCATTACGACCCCGGTAACCTTCGTTTCAAGAAAAGAATTTACCAGACGTAAAAATGGCTATTATACAATGCATTAACTAATATACACCGGGGATTATCCGTGAAGGAACCAATCTTTTGTACTGGTCCCAGGTCTTGCCATATTTCTTAGAACACTTGGCCTCGTCCCTTCCTTCTCGGTGAATCAACAGAGTACCAAACCAAATGATAAAATAGTACGTTATTGGGGTGTTAAAGCCGGTAGGCAGACTATACGCCCATGCGACAATCCAATCCCCAAAATAATTGATGTGACGGGCAGTTCCCCACCACCCTGATGTGATGAGCTTGCTGCCACTGTCAGTTTGGATATAGCTCAAGTGTTTGGCACTCTCATGACCCTGTTTGAACGCATTCTTTTCATTGTTGGAGGACCTGAAAATATACAGACCAACAAAGTAGACACCAAGAATGGCTGCGACACCGAAATAGCCTAGATCAACAGGAAAATCAGCCAAATACCGTGCCTGTAGAGTGTGGGTGAACGGAACTAGCGCCAAGTCTCCCAATGAAAGCATGAACCCGAAGCCGTCAGTGACGATGTCCATCATACTCACGAGCCCTTGTTCGTAAAACGTGCCCTCAATGACATACCAATTCTGGAAAACGTTGACCAAGATCATTGAGTCAGACACATAACCGAACTTAATGTATTGGTGATGCATCATGGATAAATTGATAATGATCCATAGCAACAGACCTGGTCTCATTTCGCAGAAAATTTTAATATCAAAGTCACCAATTCGTGGATTCAACTCGCGGCCAATGAACCAATCAAAAATTGGGTTACCAGTGTTACCTCCCAGGGCCAATATAGGTTCTGTCTTGTGGGCGAAAGAGCGCAAGTAGACGAAAAAAGCCATAATAACACTGGCAATGATCGCAACGTTCAGCAGCTCCAGAAGATGCTCATATACGAATACTAATTCCGGTAGTTCGAGGTTTGTTTGGTATGCTCTTCCAAGCAATAGCCCAAAAACAATAGCTACAACATTTGTACCGTTGAACTTGTACTTCAACCTGGACTTATCCCTCAATTCAGTACCGTAAATGGTGGTTCCAGGGACAATTCGGTCTAATAATACCAAACCAAAGAACCAAGCAGCATACCAAACAGTAGCCTCTACCGAAATTAACCGTCTTTCTGCCCACATAGCCTTGTAAGGCTCGAGACTATCCCAGGACACTGGACAACCCTGTTTATTACAGGAAAAGTACAAGACATTGAACAGCACGGGAAGCCCCAGAGAAATAGCCAAGCCACCGAGCCAACCTCCAAATTCGGTTTCGGCAGTTTTTGGATTTAACATTTATCTATTGTTTCACTGACAAAAAAAAAAAAAAAAAAATATCCTCGAGAAGGAACGCGACACCTCCCTCTATCAAGTCAACTTCCCAACTTCCTGAATATTCGTTCCCAGTCGTATCGTCGGAAAACGGGTAATACGATGAGCACTCAACAACAGTTGTCACTGCATGGATTCATACCAGATTCTGAGATCAAGATATCGCTTCATACACTATCGGCAATATGTGGGATGCCACCTCATCGTGTTTTCGACCATTGCATTGTATGGGTCCCTACGAATTCGTTCAAACCCGTGATGGCCGCAGGGCAGGTCAATCAAATCGAACAATACCGTATAACATCATCGTGCGACCTCAACAGTTGTCCAAAGGAAAAGGACCCGGTTCTTAGTATTTCTGATGACAACGATGGTTTGCTACAAGAACGGGAGTGGAATCTTCAGGTCAAAGAAGTTCCCGAAGCTGGGAAAAGAAAAGTCACCTCGCAGTCAATCCTACAGTCCACTGTGGTAGAGGGGGATTGCTTTGAATTCTTACGAAAACTCGGATATAAATACTCTTATGAGTACTGGCTGCGTGGATATCGTTTTGTTTTAGGGGATATAGTTCTCACTTTGTTTAGAATTTGCATACTAGACCCGTCTCAGGAGGACAACCAGCTAAATTTGCTGGATCCCTCGGGTCAATGGACTATGAAGGCCCATATAAATGTGAAACAGCTGATTGATGTGGAGGGGATTAGCTCAGCTACTAGCCAGCTGGAAAAACTCCAGAGCGATCTCACCGGTGTGGTTGACTTGATTATGCCCGATAGGAACAGTTTTAATACTAGAATACCTCGATCATCGTAAAAAAAAAAATCGAACCGGGTAAAGTGAGAAGTGCTTCTCTCTCTTTCCCTACAATCCCACACTCCCTTCGCAAAACAAGAACAAGGGCACACGTTATTTTCGCATCATTTTATTAAGTTATATATACCAATCTATAATTATTTGTGCAACTTTTCTTTGGCTTGCTCAATCTTCCGTCTCTTCTTACGTAATTCCTCTTCACGAGCTTGCTTCTTTTCAATACCATATTGCATCTTCTTGTAAAGCTTCTTCTGCTTGTTGGACATCATAATCATCTTGAGATCCTTCTCTTCCCGTTCCTTATTAGGAGCAGCGCGTTTCTTGCCCTTTTGAGCCTTATTCTCCGAGTACTTGATACCCTTGGATTCTTGCTCTAACTCACGTTGCCTCTCAATAGCCTCTTCGTCCTCTTCATCCACTTCTTCATCCGGTTGAGCTTCTTCTTCCTCCACTTCTTCCACTTCTTCGTCCTCGCTCTCTTCGTCTTCTGAGACGGCGTCCTCTGGGTTGTAACCCGCGGCATCTCCCCATGGACTCAAATGTGGGGGCAAGGACTCGCCTGGAGCATAGTCGGCAACTGGGAGCAATTGCGCTTTGTTAATAGAGTCAAAGATCCACTGTGGTTGGATGTATGTTCTACCTGGGACCTTGCTAGCAATGCTTGGTCTGTCGCAGATTTGATGGGTCACTTTGGTGAGGTCCACCTTATCGGCGACCTTCTGCTGTTGAGCAGTGTTAGATTCATTCTCATTTTCATTGTCTATCAATTCGTCCATTGCAGCTTCGGAGATGACGTTACCACCGGCTGAGAGGATGAGGAATTCGACAATGTCTAACGGAACTTCACGGCCAACAAAAAAGGTGAATTTGGAGAACAAGTTTGCGACAGCCGAGTCGGTCTTGGATGGTTGTGCAAGGATATCACTAGCGTTGTTTTCAGTTGCTGGGATAGACGTGAATTCATCAAGATTATTACTGTCTTCTTGTTGTTCCTCAGATTCCTTGTCATCATCTTCAGCAGAGTTTTTCTTATCAGCTTTTAGGGCTTTGTCAAGCTTAACCTTGTCCATCACATTGACAGCCCCTTTGTCACCGGATGATGCAGTCAACTTCTCGGGACCAGCAGCAGCAGCAGCTTGCTTAGATTCCAAAATATAGGCCTTAATACCACCAATACCTTTCAACTTTTGGCTGTCAATTGGCGGAGGATAGACCAAGTTGGATTCAGTATAGAGACGATATAGGACTAAGTTGACCAAGGTTGTGTAAAACTCCAAAAAGGTGCACATGATTCTAAAATCAATGTCAGAAGGAATGTTTTGTGGGAATTTGAATGGAACTAACCACATGACTGGAACACCCCTGACCACAGCTTGATAGTATACACCTTTGATAGAGACAAAGACCTTTGTGAGAAGCCTTTCTCTGGCAACATAGGCCATCCAATGATTACACAGTTTGTCAGCTTCTTCAGTAATTTTGTGGGAGACCTTATCGGTAGCTGGCATCGCAGCAAAGAGAAACAACATGGAAAGAGGGTCATCTAAGTCTCTCAGAGCATCCGGGAACCGTGGATACCTTTCCTTAATGATATGATCCAGTCTGTATCTTGGTCTGTTATCATCTAATCTCTTGGCATCACCGATTTCACCTCTTCCTAAAGCTTTGTTCAATTTCTTGGAGAAGGCCTTGTGATCTCTGAATTTTTGGAGTACCGGCTCATGCATCAAATATTGGATGTCCTTAACATAGTAGAATGTAGTTGGTGCCGTGGATCCCTTATTAGCCTTCTTTTTGCTCTTTGGTTCTCTTGGATAGATTCCCTTGAAAATGCACAACCTTCGAAAATCCCGAAGAGACAGTTGAAGCTTCTTAACTGCCTGTGTACGGGTGATGAAGTTTTTGGCTGAGCCACTGCTATGCTTCTTTTTCATTCGCATTTTGGTGAATCGACTATGTTGAGCGGATGAGTTGAGTATAGAAGTTTTTCGGGCTAGGACAACAGAAGAGGATTTTTTTTTTTTTCGCTTCAGCCGTGCAGTGAAAAAAAAAAATTAGACCGCGTAATCCGCGCACAATCGATAAGACTCGTCGGGCCGATGTAGAGCCTCTCTCTAAGGCTCAACACACACCGATGGGCGTAGTAGGATTAGTGCTGGAGGAAGGTTTCGACAACTTTCTAGGTCATCCCAATGATGCGGACGGTCTATATCGAATTGGCGACGAAGATTGTCAATTGCTGTGGACCGGATTTGGGGAGATACTTTATAAATCGGGACGTGAGGTTATTCTGCGCGGATTTCAGGGTGAATTGAGACTGGAGTTAAGCACAGATGCTGAAATCGTCAAAGGATGGGGCAGGAACCAATTGGAAGGGGTTTTGGACGACAATGGTAGCATATGGCAGATTAATGATGGGTCCGTTGTTAACGGCCCGTTCCATCAAAATATCGGGGACATTCAAATCTGCGGGAATGGGGTTGCGAGCGTGTATATATTGGGCGAGGGAATCAAAGTTATTGACGATCTCGCAGCTTTATTCGACTCGGACTGGTTTGATGACATAGCAGTGCATGGGATCGGTGGTGGGAGCAGGCTAGTCAGGCTTGATCACGGCGAGAGCCATTTTCTGGCGGTTGACACCAGCGGAGAGGTATATTCCTGGGGGAGCAATCTCCATGGCCAATTGGGGCGATCAATTGAGCACACGTCTGATTGGATTCCTGGGAAGGTCACAGATCTGACATCTGGCGAATCCATCTCAGCTATTGCCTGCGGTGGATGGATGAACTGCGTACTTTTGGATCAACACGAGCTAGTCCTCTGGGGTTGGACACGAAAACCCGGCGTTATAGACGGGATACCGCCCGAACAAGACGAGGGCTTTACGAGGGTCTGGGTTGAGGACAGCGTATTAGAGGTAGGGGCAGGCAGTTCCTACTTAGCCTATTGCACGCGGGGCGAGCTTGTCATTCTCGGCGAGTACTCAAAAAAAACTCGAGCACTCGCACTATCGAGCATTTACTGTACGCCCTATTCCGTTTTCGGGAAAGAAATCAAAGACTAGTCCTCCTCACGTACCACACGCGTTCATGAAGAGTAACGGGCCAAAAACATTTCCTGGCAAACGGAATATCGACGCTTTTAGAATAGAGGGACCCCCCGCTCACAGGGAATGCGTGAAGCAAAACGAATTAATTAGGTTAAATTACAATTAGGATCTCATTCGCAAGACAAAGTTGACCACAACAGCCGCGAGCAGAAAGAAGCACAACATGGTGGGCCCAAATCTGTCATCATATGGCCCGGACCCACGTCGTCGGATGGCTGCAGCTCTCCAATGGTATGTGACTAGAGCGTATGCCATGGTACTCATGGCAACCAAGGTAAACAAACCGGCGCAGACGCGGCCGATTCTGTCACCAAAGTTGAGCAGACCAACTGCCAGCCCGCCCAATATGACAGTAAAATTGAGCCACGATAAAAAGGTTCTCTCATTGGCGAAAAATACCTTTGGTTCTACCCTGGTAGGTAATGCGATTCGTTTGCCTAGTCCACTCGATTAGCCCCCATGATCTTTATTTGGTGCGATGTCTCCACAAACAAACACTTACCTGGAGCGGCCTGTAACAATGCAGCAGATGACATGATCAGTTAGTATGCGATCACAATGAGAAATTTTTTTTGTTCTTGTCTGTATGTGCGTGCGTGAGTGAGTAGCTTATGTGGTTTGAAAGTAGTACTGCCGTGCTGATCAGTCTGAAATATATTGCCCCCAAATGGTACTCACGAAATAAACTACTGCAGGACGACTAGTCGCAGCTATCTCGCTTTGTGCAATCAGCGCGCTTAAATCAGACACATGGGCCCTCCTTGCGATGCGGTTATCAGCCACCCGCGGTATGGAAATTGCGCTTGTGGTATACGAGTTACAGGGGGTTTTGACAAAATTATATTAAAGTACCTCGGTGACCACGTGACCTGTAGGGAGATGAAAAAAAAAAAAATAAAAATAAAAATAAAGTTGAAAAAACCACCTGAACCGTCTATACCCGAGTCAATAGATTTCTAGGAAAAAAAAAAAAAAACATATATATATATATACCTATTCAACAGAGGTCCTTCGGATGTGGAAACGATTATTAATTGTTTATGCATAGCAATTTTCACCTTTTTATTTATTAACAATGAATGTGTTGAGGACTAGGCAGGACATCGTGCGAGTATTGAGCAAGCCCACCTGGTCTGTGACGGAACTATTTAATAAGCCCCCAGCGGTCGATGACACCACCCAGCCAGACTCTAAGTTGCTGGCTAAGATACTCAAGCAGTCCGGTCTTCAGAGTGTGAAGGAGGGCAGTGAACGGGAGCACAAGCTTTTAAAGGAGATGTCTAATCAGTTACAGTTTGTCGAACATGTCAGCAGTGTAAACACTGAGGGAATAACACCGCTAGTTCGCATTGGAGGCGGGACTGACCAAGAATTCGATTTCTCCAAGTTGGAACAGACAAAAACCGTGCACCAATCCAAGAGCAAACCGACATGGAAACCAGTCGAATTAGCACAGGAAAAGTCTGGCGATTTCTATGTTTTGCATGAAGGTCTGAGAAGAGAGTAATAATAATACTAATAATAATAAGATCGTTATTTATAGATAGACAGCATTAAGATAGACACATATAGAAGCTCTCTTTATTATTCTATTTACAAATCACCACTTCCATTGGGTCCTTCGCTGTTGGATTCTTTCCCGGCGCTTCTGATATATGTACCCCCAAATCATAGCCACAATAGAGCCGCCTACGTGGCCGGCATAATCAATAGCTCCCCACCGGAAGAACATGCCAGCAGTGTTGATGGAAACAGAGGACATGAATACTGCCCAGGCAGACATTGGGATCGGGATACCCATGAAGGCCAGCTCGACGTTTGGAGCCAGGTACGTGAGCATACCGAAAACGGTGAAAATTGCACCACTGGCGCCTAAACTTGGAAGCAAATGTCGGTAACCGGTGATCAATGGACTCATGATGGACAGAAGTGACGACGCAATGGCTCCGTCCAAATAGATCTCAAGGAACTTTGGAGTTCCCAACATTTGGGCCACTGGGACACCCATATTCCACAGTACGAACATATTGAGGAAGAGATGCATAAACGATTGGTGACTGAACGCAGACCCAATCATACCCCACTTGTTAAAGTTGGAATCCTTGTACAACAGACCGTATCGGGTGATGTACTTGAGGATCTTTGCGCTACGGGATTGCCAGCCTAGGAACACCAGCAAATTGATACCGATTAAACCGTACACCAGCTCCTTTGGATGGCGTCTCAAAGGCGTCATGAAGGGCAATTGGAAGAGGAATGGAATGGCAAACGTGGTGAATGCAAACACACCGAGACTGAACACAATTGGTTGTTTGTAGATGTACCAAGCCCATCTAAACTTGGATTTCCATTTACCACCACCACTACCGCCACCAGAAGAACCATATCTTCCGAGCTCTCGATGAGTAGCCATTGATCTACGGCCAGTGAACCCAGGGAAAACCGTACTTTTGAGTGTATCGAGACTACTGGTCCTTGGCTTGCAAGGAGCTGGTGGCTTTGTCCACAGGCTTGCAGGGAAGAACGAGGTCGAGAACCCACCAGAAGCGGGTGGTTGTACCAGGGGCTTACGGAACTGGCTCAGTACATTTCGACTGAAAAATCGACCACCCACATTGTGCGCCTTAGCCAGCTGTGGCCCAGCATTGGAGAGGAAGAAGTATCTCCCGTAGACCTGCGTGAATAGATTCATTGAAAGAAGGAATCAGGGCCCGTCCTCGCAAGATTGGCGAAACAGGCGGAAATCGATTCGCCACCGGTCCGGTCGGAAACCCGTAGTATTTCCCAGCTCATGGTCCGGGAAATAACCTTCCTGCCAGTAGACGTATGCGGTGGGGACAGATATCTTATAGGCCATATACATGTTTTTTTCTGCAAGAAACACCACCGAGCTATGCATACTCTACTTTTTGTAACAATTCGCATATTCAGCCAATAAATTACTAGATACATTATTATTACTATTATTATTCAAAGCCGACCCAGACTCCATCCTTAACAATCAGGGTGGCGCCGGATTTAAAGAGAGGCTCCTTTTCGGCCTCCTCCGGCGATGTATATACGGAGGTAAAGGTTTGAGCCAGTCTGATCAGGGTGTAATACGTTTCGTTAATGGCCAATTGCTGCCCCAGACATATTCGAGGGCCCCCTCCAAACGGAGTGAACGACCAGGTATGCTGATCTTCCGGGAAGCTCTTCATCCAGCGCTCAGGATTGAACGTCTTAGCATCTTCACCCCAGAATTCCTTGTGACGATGCATCACATAAAAAGCCATGAGAATGGTAGTGCCCTTTTCAACGAGGATGGGCTGGTCCCCATTCGGCCCGCCTCCTTTGGGCAAAACCATATCCTGATTTGGCTGTCGCACGTTGAGGGGAACAATGGCACGACAACGCATGACTTCATTGACAACGGCTCGAAGATACTTGCACGACCTAATGTTGTTTCCGTCAATGGCAGTTTTGTCTCGTCCAAACGTTTCAAAGATTTCCTGGCGCAGCTTGTGCCACACGTCTGGATAGCGGGAAAGATAAAACATGCACATGGTAAGGAGGGAAGCAGTGGTGCTTCGTCCGGCGGACAGAATGTTCATGCATTGATCCCGAAGCTGGACAGGGTCGGTGGTTTCTTTAGCAATTTCATTAATAAAGACATATCGGGAAGAGTCCTTTTGCTTCACCTCCCCGCGTTGAATCCTGAGAGCCCGCCTCACAAATACGTCCATGAAAGAATGCACTGTTTTGACGTGTTTGCGGAACTCTGGGCTGTCGACAAGATAATAGATCGGTCCAAGCTTCGCCCTACCAATGACCAATTCAGAGGCGTAGGCGAGAGATTTGAGGAAATCCTGTGGGGAAGGATTATTAGGATCGCCCTCAAGAGGGGTGTTGTTTTCTTTGAATGAATCGATTCCTTCCCCTAGCAAGAACTCGACGGAAAAGTCCAATGTCAGACATTGGAAGTACTCACGGACATCACAAAGGCCATTATGCGCCTTAACTACCCGTAAAAGCTCCTCCACATGCTTATCAAACATGTCAAAGTTTGTAATCTGCTTTCGAGCAAACTGAGGCTTCAACATGGCTCGAGAATGCTGCCATTTTTGGCCGTCCTGAGTGAAAATTCCGTCTCCGAGCACCACAGACAATTGCTTGGATCTCAACCCAATATTGTAACTGTAGAAGTCGGTGGATAGAATCTTCTTGACATTTTCTGGATCGATTGTGACCAAGGTATCGCCCAAAAGCGACGATTGCGACAGCACAGTTTTGATCCCGGCTTGGTCGATGTCTTGTTCTAAATTCTGCAACAGCCTCGACCTCATAGTTGACCTCAAAATGCCCAAGATCCTGACTGGTGCAAACATGCGTCTAATGATAGGCAATTCCAGCCCCCGTCTGGAGCTTTTCCACTGATACCGGTATTGGCGCATCACGCCCATGAGATATATCGCCAATGGCAGAACAACAACTCCCACCAGCAGCCTATGCTGCCACACAACTGCGAGCCCATCTGAAATCATGGTCATTCAAATGCCTTTGATAAATAAGCGCCGCTTGCTGTTATCTTCTGCTTTTTCTTTTATTTCCGCCAGCTGCTGCAGCTTTTCCATTTTCTTATGTACCTGACGGTCGGAGCTCCGACTTGTGTCCCCATCTTTTTTTGGCGCGCATGTCCCCGCAGTTTTCACATGTGGTGGTGGTGGCAGCCTTTCGGTACCGTATAATATATCACCGGTGTCTCAGGGTGTAGCGCACCCTGTTCTAATCCAGCAATTCCACTGCCCATCGGTGGCCGGGATTTGAAAAGAAGCTTAGTTATTGAGCGATTGCTGGGATCTGCTCATCTTCATATCGGGTGTGCGCTAGCAGATTACTACAGATGTTTATTGATTGGTCAATTGGGTGGTAACCTGTTGATTAACCCTCGTTTGTCCAAGTATTGCCCTGCCCTGCGGGAGGCAAGGCATAAACTACCCTCACCCTCCTTTTTTTCTTTCTTTCTTTTTTTTTTTTTTTTTAAATAGCAGTAGAACAACAACGCTAGCTCTTAAGGAATATGCCCTGTAGGAGTCCACCTAGCGGCTTCGGTACGGCCCGGGCCGGTGGTTCATCTATGAATCTAGTGGTGGGGGTATCGTCCTGAATTAGGTCTGCGTGGGATGGCTAGGTAGCAGACGTTTTACCTCGATATGCCCCAGGTACGGAGGATTGATTGAGTCTCCACCATGAACCCCATACGAAAGACTCAGAGGGCCCCACGGTCCTGCACCAACTGTACACGGCGTAGGGTGAAGTGTGATAAGCAGATACCATGCGGCGTCTGCATCGCCCGTGAAGAAGGTCATAGTTGCAATCGCGAAGTGGTGATTGTCAATGGGCAAATAAAGAATGCTGCAGCGAAGATAGTAGGTGACTCTGAAGCCACCCGTTTACAGGAAAAAAACTTGCAACTGGAACAACGGGTGGATGATCTCATGGGACAGTTAGCCCTCCTTCAAGAGGAGAAGAAGTCCGCTCAAAAACAACCTTCTATGGAAGTACAAAGATACATGAATAGCAATAAACTGACAATTTACAATTCTGAGGCTGACTCGGTGACTATGAATTCAATCCCTGACCGGTTTGATCCTCCGCGTCTTGAATGGGACCAGTCATCGCGAATTGTAAAATTCAGCTTGGATCATTTGGCCTTTATCCATTGTGCTGTCCATAGTGCTACACATTCTCCAAAGTTTTACATAGACTACCGTCTGCCCAATGACATCGCCAAAATGTCTCGCGGAGAGCATCTGGAATGCGCAATCTGGTATGCCCTTCTTTGTGGCGGTGTATATTTTGCGGACGAAGAGCGGCTGCAATCTTGGCGAATAGCATCTTCTGTGTCGAGAGACTACTCTGAAAAGCTTTTGAGGGCTGCAATTGAACATTTGCATCGAGCTGAATACATGAAGTATCCAGATATCAGGACCGTTCAAGCGTTCTGTGTACTCTCTTTGTGCTTTAACCAACTGGACTGCAGACACTTACAGGACTGTCTCCATCTAACGGCGATATATATATGTCAGACTCTAGGGCTCAACCACATCAGGAAGGATAGCGAGCTGGAAGCAGAATTGTTGGATCAACATGAAATTCGAGAGTTCAAGGCTAGAATTGTCGATAGGGAAGTTTGTCGAAGAATCTGGTGGACAGTCGTGATAATCGATTGGCTCCGTATTGGAAATTCTCAACCAATGATCGATCCTCGTTCATTTACCACGACGCCGATTTCTAATATGGACATCGAGTACGACGGAAACGTGATATCGTTGCCTTTCAACAAGTGGAGCCCAGCATCATATCATATTGCCATGTCGCGATTGAGTGATATACGGCGCCGCGAAAAGGATTCTATTTTCATTCTTCAGGATTGTGATAGGCAATTGCTGGAAATTTTCGATTCTTTACCGGATGAACTCAACTTTTCCAAAAACTGTTATTTCAACGGCGGCAATACAGTACAGGCTTTTCAAAGATTCCTCATTACCATTGTTCTAACTCACGAACGGTTTCTTACCAACTTACATATGTCATCTTTTGTGACCACATCTGAATGGAAGCTAACCTATCTACCTACTTGTCTCAGCTGCGCTCAGACGATTCTTGATCTATGCTGTATGGATGCTCCGGTAATGTTCAAAAAGAGCTGGGTGGTTCCAGGGAACGGCGTCTCTGCGGCCGTGTTTCTTTTGCTTCATGGGGCTACAGACGACCAGAAAGTTAAGATATTCACAGAATTCGCCTCGATTCTCGCCTGGCTGAGCCAAATTAATGGAGTAGCATTAAGGGGGTTGGAACTACTTCAGAAAATGGAACAATCTAGAGACGAATCATGCAACATGCTGAGCCACCAAGGACAGTACTCTATAGAACCACCGATTGATTCTGCTTGTTTGAATGAACTGAGCGATTTTTACAAAGATTTTTGGGATCAAATCATTCAAAATTTCGTTTAGTCCAATTATACCATACATTTATTTAGATACCAGTCCAGCTAAAAGTTTCTGACATTGAGAATTCATCTTTCAAAAATGGTCCAGCACTACATGTTCCAGCAAGCACATTATACTTACCTTTTTCTGCACACCAGTTATTGGCCGCTTCATCAAAAAACGAGACAGCGTACTTAATTGGAACTTTGAAACTTGCTTCCTTAGTCTCACCTGGGTGCAAGAATAACTTTTCAAAGTCAACAAGCTGCTTGTTTGGCCTTATGACTGTATGTTTTTCTTGAGCAACATACAATTGTATAGCTTCTGCGCCAGCTCGTTGTCCAGTATTTGTAACTTCCACGCAAACTGACAAATAACCATCGTCAATACGGATGCGTAATTTTCCCAGGTCAAAACTAGTGTAGGACAATCCATAGCCAAACGGGAAAAGAACATCCCGCTTGACCTTTTCATAGTACTTGTACCCAACAAAAACACCCTCAGAATAGTGACACTGACCTCTGTCAACTCTGAAGCTGAGAAAAGCTGGGTTGTCCTCGATTCTAAGAGGAAAGGTGAGAGGAAGTTTCGCACTAGGATTAACATCTCCAAATAGTACGTCAGATAGCGCATTTCCTAGTTCGTTACCTCCATACCACATTTGCACAAGTGTTGGTGATTCCTTTACCCATGGCATTTCAACTGGACTACCTGACTGGTTTACCACAATTGTGTCGGGGTTGGCCGCTAGCATAGCCAACACAAGCTTGTTAGTGAGACCCGGAAGTGCCATGTGGGTGCGATCTCCCCCTTCACATTCCCATTCAGGAGTAAGGCCTATACACAATATAACTTTGTCGACGGTGGCTGCCAGTTTGGCCGCTTCATTGATCTCAGCATTTTCGTCGGTCACTTTGGCCGCTCCAAAATTAACTCTACCACCTCCGCCAAAGGAAAATTCATTTTGTTCTAATGTATATGTTGGAGCACTCCCAAACTCTACTCGGAGAAGATAATTCTGCCCTTTTTTGAGGAAAATTCGATTCTTCTCTTCTCTAGTTCCCATGTTGAATGTATCTTCAGTACCGAACTGTTTGGTTTTATTGTCAATTAACAATTTGTCATCAATAAAAACTTGGCCAGTACCATGGACACTAATCCCAAACTCATATTCAGCGTCCTCTTCGGGAATGAAATAACCTTCCATGTCAATGTAGTAGAGATGGTCAGGAGCCAACTTGTTGTGATAGTCAAACAGAGTGATATTGGAATCGTGTAGATCAAAAGAATCAATATTTGTACGGTTATGCTCCTGTGATGGTTCCAGGAAGATGTCAGCTTTAAATCCGGAGGATCCAGTTCTAGGATTAATCAATCGTTGTCCCAGTCCAGGAAGATTTCTATAGTTATTACAACCCAAATGATATTTTGGTTCATAACCCAACTTGTTGCTGATTCCCTCGTAGGGGGTAACAGAATTGAATGCTCTAATCTTGTTTGCACCTCCTCCACAGTAATATGCAATTTTTGCGTTAGGACCAATTACTGCAATACTTTCTGTATTTTTTAGAGGAAGGGCATTCCGTTCGTTTTTAAGCAACACAATCGAATCATGACATAGTTCTCGGAGCACGGCTCTCGTTTCCGCAGTGTCGTTTGTTTTCTCCTCCGCATATTCTGGAATCCCTGCTTTAGATGCCTTCTTAACCAGAGACAGTACATTTCTAACTCTTTGATCCAAAAATTTCTCGTCAAGCTCCTTGGCCATTATTAGGTGAGCGACTGGGTCAACTTGTCTGAATCTGGCACCACCCGGCATTTCCAAGTCCAATCCTGCTTCAATAGACTGCTTTATTGAATATGTCCCGTACCAATCAGATAGAGTTACGCCTTTCCAATTCCATTCTTCTCTTAAAATTGTGTTCATTAAAAACTTGGACTGTGAAACGTGCACGCCGTTTACTGAATTGTATGCTGTCATCATAGCTCCTGGATTTGAATCACGCACCGCAATTTGAAACGGCATGAGATATATTTCCCGCAATGCCCTCGGTGGTACGTTTGAGCTCATTGAATTACGTTCGTGCTCCATATCATTGCAGACAAAGTGCTTAAGACAGGCTTGTATGTTGGAATCTTGTAAACCATTGATTAGAGCGGCAGCCGAGAGTCCTGATAAAAACGGATCCTCTGAAAACGACTCGTATGCTCGTCCCCCCACAGGACTTCTTTGCATGTTCACGGTGGGCCCAAGTAATACCGATGCTCCCTTAGCCTTGCACTCTTCGGCTAACAATTCGCCAGCCTTGTAAAGTAATTTCTTGTTAAAAGTGGATCCCAGGGCAGTTCCACACGGAAGACACGCAGAAGGTACCTGATTAATGAATTGAGTTCCTCTAGCCCCATTTGGCCCATCTGTAAACCGGATCGCCTGAATTTCAAGACGGTCAACTTTATAAGAATGCCACCAGTCATCTCCAGAGATCAGTTTGATCTTTTCTTTCAAAGTGAGAAGCTCTAATGTTTTCTCAACATCCATTGCTATCTGTGGAATGTAATGTATTATCTATTCCATGAAACGTTAAAAAGTCATTTCTTATTTATATCTACATGAGGACAATTTATAATCTCGTACGAGCTCGCACGAGGGGAATTGACGCTAAAACCTTGTAACCTCGGGCGAGCTCGGGCGAGATAAGAGAAAGCCAGGTGTGCATAGTATATCTCCTAATCGTATCCCACACTATTTTGAACTATATAAACCAGGAAGACAAACCATGATTTTGAGATAAAGTCAATGTCTACGTCGTCGAAACTGCATCCATTGGTTCCCCGCAGCCAGAAAAAGCTGCTAGGGGCAGTTCTTTTCTTGTCTGTGATCAATCCCACCACCTTTGGATTTGATTCTCTCATGATGTCTGGGTTAAATGCACTGCCGCAATACAAAGACTACTTCCATCTGAATGAAGCCACCACTGGTCTTAATACTGCTTCCATGTGGATGGGCCAGATTGTTGCGGTTCCGTTTATGCACCCTGTAGCCGATTTTTTCGGACGTAAGCGGGGAGTCGCTTATTCCATCCTTGTCGCGTTAATTGGTGTTGTGATCCAATCTGCAGCACAGAATACGGCAATGTTTGTTGTTGGCCGGATAGTAATTGGGTTTGGAAGTGCTCTTGCCGGAAACGCTGCTCCTACTCTATTGGCTGAAATCTGTCCTACGAAAATCAGGGGATTTGTTCTTGGTGTTTATTTCAGCTGTTTCAACCTAGGAGCTATTGTAGCAAGCTCGGTTTCATTTGGCACGCGAAATTTGTCTACTACGTGGGCCTGGAGGATACCTTCAATCTGTCAGTCAATTCCGTCTTTGCTTTCGTTAGCTGCTTTAATGTTTACCCCGGAATCACCTAGATGGCTGATTTCCAAAGGAAACCTTGAAAAGGCTACTGAAATATTCAAGATATCAGAGAAGCTTGATCAAAGCGCTGCTGATGAAATGGCTCTCGGAATCAAAGCTTCCATTGATGAAGAAACTTTGCTTCAGAGCTCGTCACCTTGGAGAGAATATTTCCGCACTTCGGTGAATAGAAGACGAGCGTTTATAATGGTCACTCAGGCATGGGTTAGCGAAATGGGAGGATCTTCTGTAGGATCATATTATCTTTCTACCATGTTGATACAGGCTGGTATCGTTTCTGTATCCTCAATTTTACAGGCATCAATCGTCTCGAGCGTTTGGTCCTTGATCATTTCTGTCAGCGCATGCTTTCTTTTTGACAAAATTGGGCGAAAAAAGCAGTCGATGATTAGTTTAACTGGAATGATTGCCTCTTTTTTCATTCTAGGTGGCCTTGTAAAGAGGTATGGTGGTGAAAATCAATCTTCAAGCAGTTATGGCGTGGTGGCCATGATATTTATATTCACCGGTTTCTATCAGTTTGCATGGCCTCCAATGAATTCGCTGTACCCTCCTGAGATACACGACTTCAGGTTGCGCGCGACTGGTATGTCGTTTTTCAAGTTCTGGGATTCCGGATTTGGTCTGCTTGCATCTTTCGTTCTTCCGTTCGCAATGAACAATCTTGGGTGGAAGTTTTACTTTGTGAATGGTGGTTACAACATCCTATTTCTATTTGTAATCCAGTTTATCTGGGTGGAGACAAAGTGCGTTGCTCTCGAAGATGTCGATAAGCTGTTTGGCACCAACACAGAAAAGGATGTGGTGAATGAGACAGATAGAGAAAGTTTTACAGAGAATGGGAAATTATGAAAGGATACAAAAGTGGGTTTAATGAATGCATAGTGGTTTATAATTAACTGTATTAGTCTGATGTTATATATATAGAACCGTCAGTATGATTTTTTTTTTCATATCATCCTGCCTCGTGTCCTATGCATAGCTTTGTCTGTCTAATGGAGCCTGACATTAGAACAAGCTTCAGTACTACCGGGAATCTGAAAATAAAAACCCCGAATAAATGTTCTGGTGGCTGCACATATCTCGTGTAAGAATATTTATGCTCCTCCTGGAGAACCTTCTCATTCAATTTTAAGCGTTCCTTTGAATTAAAAAGATAAAAGGGCATAAAGAACCATTTCTCCGAACGAACTTTCCTTCAAACCCTTCATTTTAGGAGTAATTCATAAATCTCACCGTTCTTTTCACATCTGCAGCACATTTGGAATATGAGCTAGTGTGATATTGATTAGTCTCGGGTGCTCCTCACTTCCGGAGAGATATTGTGCCTGCTAGGTTCCACTTCCAAGTTTGAGGTCTACATTAACCATAGACTGATAACGCAAAAGCGGGTATAAAACCTGTTTGATTGTGTTGATTAGTTCGGCCACCACCCAGTCTGTAAGATCGCGTGCATGGACCCCACTAACAGCCTCAAATGGTCCACAAAAAACAGCCACATTTCTGAGAGCGCTCCGAACTTGTACGGTTCTATAACCATATTTGATGCACCCTTAGGAGCTTCTAGTTATGCTTTGTTCAGGTATACATGATTGTACGACTGTCCTAACGTCTGCTGTATCTATATCGATAGCTGAGAGGCCTTCGATCTAGCACCTGTTTATGCATAACCACGTTGCAGATATGTGAATGCATACGCTGCATTCCTTAGCTATCATCTCCAATGCATAAAAATATACAGACTCTAAAGAATATTGTGTAACAGGTTATCAATCCGAACCAATACTCTACCCTCACGTAGATATTTTTCCATATATAGGTAGGGTGAAATTCCCTGATCTTTCCTATAATTTGGTACATACTGATTTGTACAGGCAATAAAAATGAAGAATTTCTACCTCATGAACAACGCTAACCTCATTTTGTTGCCTCATCTGGCTGTTATTCACTTACCCCACTCATCTCATGCATAAAAAGTCTATCACGTCACCGAACCCTGTGCGAGTATATAAAGCCCACAAACGCTGTCACGCTTACCCAAACTGAAATGAGTGAGAAAAAGCTAACCGACCTGCCAACAGAACTGTGCTATTCTATTCTGAACTATTCTGACATCTCAGCTATCCTCAGGCTCAGACTAGCATCAAAATACTTTCGAGGCCTGGTAGATTCCTACCCTGGTCTGCGTTTTTCCCTTTTCTCGGCGACAGGCTCAACATTAGCTTACATTGAACCTAGCAAAGGTAGTATGAGGCGCATCGGACACCAATTTCTCCTTGGGCCTCATACAAGCGAGTCATTTAGATTCATTCGAAACAGAATCAAGGTCTTGACTTTTGGCACACCCCGGAATATACACTTCGGAGATATGGGTCCTTTAAGTGTTTACCATGATTGCAGCAGCGGGATGAACACGGTTTTCGACGTGATTGAAAGATCACCTGGTGAGATGTTGAGTCCCATCCTTTTGACTACCAATAACCCTGTGGTTTACTGCATTCGCGATACCGTTAGTCTCATTGATAGAATTAATCAATCTCCTTTGGATATCCATGTACCATTCATGGAATTCACTAACTCCAGCACTCGAAAGAAGATTCCCAAAATAGTTAAAATTGGCCCTGCATTTGAAAAAATTGTTTCAGCCATGGTACCCACAATGATCACCCGCCCACCACTTGCCGCTTTTAACTTCACCAAAGCTTCTAACCTGAAAGAGATAATTTTTTGGGCATGTGATATGGAACGAGTGGATCTTAAATTTCTCGAAACTGCTTTAAAAAAGTGCAACTCTCTTGAAAAAGTGCAATTTGCCAGTGACGACTCATCACATTGTGTTTTCGAAGTGACTGGATTCCCAGAGAGCATTCATGAGCTGGCAATCGGACATCCTTCCGTCGAGTTCGTCGAAGACTCTGAGAGTGTTTGTCCTGTACGAGAGCTCATATTTTTTGAAGGCATCCAATTCCTTTCAACGGCAACCTTTCCAAACCTTTCTAAGCTGCGAATTTCCAAGGATATTGGCTATACTCCCTTGCATTCAGAATGGTTGAAAAGTGTTTTACCGACGGTGACCACTCTCCGGATATTTCTCAAGTCAACCGAGTCAGCTAGATTACTTCAATGTTCAGAGTTTGAAGATAGCAAGATCGAAGAATTTGAGTTGATGACTGATGACACTGCCGTCGTCCGTGGTATTCTTCGACCACTGGAAAAGCTGCGTAAGTTGCAGTTTATTGAACTGGGCTTTGGGAACGAAAATTCCGAAAGTTCTGAAGAGGATGTTTCTGACGAGGATAATTATTTTCTGAAAGCTATTTGGTCGAAAGACTTTGATGACATCGATTTGGTGGAGACGACTTTCGGCAGCTCATCTCTTAAGAAGTTGATTCAGGATTTTGCGCAAAAGAAAGGATTTATATTAAACGTCGAGGAAAGCTTGGTTACTTTAAGTCGTCGCTGGTAGGGCATGATCATTTTACCGATAATTATATTCAGCTTGCTGTAGTTAGAGTGCAGAAGCGCAAACAAATATTAATACTTCTTGTATGCATGGCAATACAGCGATTAGTAGTACGTATATTACAAAATTTACTGGTCATCCTCGCCTTCAAGGTCAATATGTCGTTTTCCAGATAGTCTCATACCAGATAAAGTCTCATTTGTCACCTGTTTCCTGACCTTTGCCTCCATTCGCTCAATTTCCTCTTCAGCCGTAGTTGCGTCTTCTTGGGCGTATTCCATAACAAGACGTCTACCCAACAAATGTGCGCCTTGAAGAGCCTTCATTGCATTCTCAGCTTCCTTTGGAGTGACAAACTCAGCAAAGGCGAAACCACGGGCGGTTCTGTCGAACTTCTTAGGAACACGTACCGAACGCAATTGGCCAAAAGTCCCAAACAATTTTTGTACATCCTTTTTGGAGGTCTCGAAAGGAACGTTTTTGATAAGAATCTTAGCACTCTTTGGTTTGACAGATTTAACAGCCTCAGCTGACTCGTCCTGACCACGATGAGAAATCTTGAGCTGTAACTTGTGGTCGTCTAGAGTATACCCATCCAAAGCTTTAACTGCAGTTTCTGCCTCTTTTTTAGTATTAAATTCAGCAAAACCAAAACCCATACTTAATTGCTTGCCAGGATTCTTTGCATCTGGTTTCATCTTGACTTGAGCAATTCTGAAGCCCTCTAGTGGCTTAAATACGCGGTTAAGGTCACTCGACGTTGTTTTGAAATTGAGATTTTTAATAAACACAGATGTGATCGCCGCTGGATCAACAGTCTCAACCTCTTCAGGTTCTGCAGCAACACCCACAATCTCCGATGCTGATGGTTTGACTTCTTTAACCGGTCCGTTAGTTTGTACTGTATTTTCATCGCCGTCTTCCTGGAGATTTTCGAAAATACCCTTTGGACCCTTTTCAAGATATAAAATAGAGTTCTTGAAATTCCTATATGCTAATTTCGTGAATGCCGCCCGTCCTTGAGGAGCAGTCTTGAAAACGACCATGGAAATTCCTCCATCGGGAGGCATCAGTACTTTTTGCAAATCCCCGTACTGACCAAACAAATCAACCAATTCTTCCCTGCTAGTGTCATAAGGGAAATTCTTGACCAGAAGAACATTGTCACTTCGCTCTTTCTTAGCAAATGAGTTGAGATCAATGCCCTTGGATTCGAAATACTGACGGATATTATTCAGGACACTCGTTTCCGCTAGAGCCTGTTGAACAGCCGCATCACTAGATTCCGGATTGATTAACTGGGATTTAGTAATACCCATCCTCTTTGCCACAGATTCCATAACTGCATCAGTGTTCAAATATAATGAATTCCAACTGAATTGTTGTTTTGCTGCATTTGCCTTTCTCCGAAGCTCTTTTTGGGTCTTCAAGGGCAAATCTTTCAGGTCAAATTCGTCTAACTTGTTTTCTCTTTTCGGTTGTGCTGGAAGTATGTGTAAAAGTCGGCCCTGGAAAGTCTTTCCGTCTAGCTCTTGGTACGCATCAACGGCATCGTCCGCGCTGTTAAATAATATGTATGCAAAGCCTTTGGGCTTGGAAGTACGGGAATCGATAGGCACATGGACTTCTTCCAATTCTCCAAACTTTGAAAACAATTCTTTGAGTTCGCTTTCTTCGACAGTATATAAAAGATTTCTTAAAAATAGCCGTCTAGTTTTTGAAATCTTTTCTATATTTCGATCTTCATTGCTCGGCAATTTCGACCCAGATGTCGGCAAATCTTTTGAATTCGGGGCTGATGTTGATTCTTCTTCGTCGCCCTCCTTTGGCTCTTCACTGCCTTTATCGTCATCGTTTCTTTCCTTCATCAATTTACGCCTGTTTTGCAACCACTCGAAGTCAGAAACGTTAGAGTCAGCCGCCCCTGTGTTCTCATTGGCATCGTCTTGATCATCTTTCTCATTGGATTTCTCACCGTCCTCATCATCATCTTTGGGTTTACTTGAAAAATCTGATAGAGGCATCATCACTTCCTCGTCATCGCTGGACTCATCTTGGGTTGTGGTACCCTTTTTAACGGTGAAGTCTTCGTATTCTTCATCATTTTTCTCGTCAGGTGCAATCGACTGCTGCTGCTGAGAGTTATAATGAACAGTATCGTCTCCTGTCAACATATCATTGGCCCATGATGCAGCGGCCTGTCTATTATCCATCAGGTTCAGGTATTCAGCCAATCGCTCATCTTGAGGTTGTTCTGCTTCTCGTCGCTGATTTTGTTTCTGTCTTTTGTTATTTTTGTCGACCTTTTCCTCGTCCATCAATCGCTTCTTGTTCATCAATTGCCGTTTTTCTTTGGAAGAAATCAACTTTGGATCGTTAAGATCTTTGGCCAGCTCAACATAGATTCTAGTGGTGTTGATGAAACTTTCGTTGAAGAACCGTACTGCTTCTTCTGCATCTTGTGCAGATTTGAATCCAACAAAACCGAACTTTCGTGACTGTCCATTGGGTTTCTTCATTACCTTGGCATCAGTAACTATTCCCCCATTTTTGCCGAAGTGAGCCTTCAGCTTGTCGTCGGAGAAATTGATAGGCAAGTTTTTCACAATGATACGCGAAGACCTAGATGAATTATTAGGAATAGAACGACAGGATTGTACGTTTGCTGATTATACTTACATTGTGTAAAAAAATTGGTTGGCGAGGGGGTTATTTTGAAATTTTCAAAAAAAAAAAAAAAAAAAAAAAAAAAAAAAAAAAAAAATCTTATCACCACCTTCCCTAACCCATCCAACCCTAACCCAGTATCAGCCGTGCGATAATCACTCAGCAAAGACGGAGATTAGAGAAACTGTGGTGACAACTTTTTCAAACACGTTAATGAATCCAACTGCCAGCCCAATCTCCAACTAAAGTTCTTACCAGGAATCTGTGGCGTAGGGCCTGAGCCACGGTGGGACGGTCATAATGGTTAATAGTCAACAGAGCAAGTATGAAACTCTGCACCTCCGACGTATCATCTGGATCATAATTGTTCATAACCGATTTAATGACTTCTTTTCTACCGGAAGAAGTCACCTTTACGCCACTGTACTGGACGTTCCAGAATTTTCCCGTTGAGCTGTATATGTCCAGCGGCCCAACATACTCGGTGATTTTTGAAGCATAATGTGCACGGCTGTTCTGCTGTATTAAGACCCATGAACCTTCTTGAGATATGAATGTGGCATTGAGATACAGCTCTAACAAAACGGTTCCTATACTCCAGAGATCAATCTTTTCGTTGAAGTGGTAATCACCCATTACAACTTCAGGTGCACGGTAGCCCATAGTTTGAATTTCGAAGTCATCGTGGTATCGAGACAATTGAGAGATAGGAACAGCATTCCCCAGATCAATCAGTTTGATCTTGTTTCTATGCCCCCGTTGAAACATTATATTGTTCGGTTTGATATCTCCATGAATATATCCTTTTGAGTTCATTTCCTGAACTGCTAATAACAACTGTAGTGCTATTTTCGCCAGAGCCTTCTGTTTGCTGCACGCTCCCCGCAGGCTGGACTGGGGCGACCTTGGATTGAAGTTACTTAAGCTGAAACCTCGTTTCCAATCTAACAATTCGAAAGCTAAGACTAGCTGTCCGTTCATGCTGAACGTGCCATAATGTTCAACAATGTATTTTGAGCCTTTGAATCGGGACAAGATGACTGATTCTTGTGTACCAATTTCTGTACAATCCACCGGCAATCTTTTAAACGCTACGCACCGCAGCGGGGAGTAGTAATCTTCGTTGAGATTTTCGGCTTTATACACTTGGGAGGACGAGCCCTTTCCTATAAATCCCAGGACAAGATATTTAGACACATCTTCATTTTTTATTAACAAATGTTGTAATGGTTTCCCGTTCATGTCTGGGCAATGTGTCGAGATTCTAATGCAGGGAGTGTGGGTTTTGTGAGTGGGTTGTGGGTGTGCGTACTTGGAGTGATGGAAAAGGCTATGCTTAAGTTAACGCGCGGATCAAGTTAATGTGCATATGCATCGTCAACATCTCCGATTGAAATATACGCAAATCCAACAAAGAATAAGTAAATAAAATGAACTAAACACATTTTACGTACTCTCTCATCACCAACGGATCTTTTGGAAAACGTTAACCATGCGCTTTTAATTTAATTTAAAAAAAAATAATAATAATAAATAAAGTTCAACATTATTACAGATGCATCTAATCAGACCTCAACAGTATTAGTCGTCGCTACACATTTCTGCATTTCGGTGTCCGGGGAGGACGTAGTTGTATCGACCACTGTTATGGAATCAAAGGAGTTATTTCTTCGCAGAGGACTGTTGGCCATGAGAATCATAGGTACAGTGATTTCAATATTCTTAGGATTGGCTTTGTTTCCAACTTGTAGATACACTACCAATTCATACTCCCTGCTGACAAGACAAGTTGCGAACGTCGGCGTCAACCGTGCTCGCTGTTTTTCAGAAAATGCTACAGGTACCGTAACATTAGTACAATAGCTTCCATCTCTGCTATTGCTACAAGTCCAGTCAACTTTTTTGGCGTCGAAGGATTGCTGCGAGAGAATTTCTGTTTGAGGCCTAAGAGGTAATGTGAAACAATTTCGTACAGGGGTCACAGTTAGTTTGGACACAATTTGATAGGACAGTTTTCTTATTGTTGGCAAATGCGGGGTTCTCGATCTAGACTTTTTGGTGGACTGAAATTTCAGCGAAAGTGGGACGTCAACGAGATTACGTCGATCTGAAATGCCGACGATAACAGGATGTGGAGACTCTAAGGTGAGCTGTCCTGGGTTAGTACTTCGAAAGGTGCCATTTTTGACATATTTTGTAGTCGTAGAATAAATACTTTCGTCGCTGTAATGGGTAAGATAGTCGTCTAGCGGATAAGTAGGCATGAACGGCACCGTCTTAAAGGAATCGTTGATTTTTTCAGAGTTTCGGCATAATCGTACACGCACACCATACGTCAGCCGAGCAGGGATATCAGGAAGGTCGTCAAATTGCTTCCTGTCGACAGGGCAGTTGTACGAAGCTCCGATTGGCGCTGGTAGCATTGAATGCAGATCAGAGTGCGTTTCACCTCTACAAGATGATAGAGGCAATGCATATGGGATTAGTACCGAAAAAGGGAAAGTGTACTCAAACCCCGATTTGAGTTGACCATCGGGGAGCTGGTCCGTGGGCACTTTATGGTGAGCAATCGAAATCTTTTTGACGGTCCTGGGCAACACTTTACCAGGGCTTATGATGCATGACTCAACCAGAACAAAATCCACAATGATTTCATCAACTGGCGTATTATCGACCGGACAGATGTTGACGTTGCCGAGAATCAGGTCCCCGAGAGTGTATGGACCTTCCTTGTCAGACAATATGCACTTGATTTCATCGCTGTAACGCTCATTCGTCTTTCGCTGAATATTGAAGCTATCGTCGTACGCTGGGGGCTCAACGTCTTCGTACGGAGGAGGACAGCGATCATGCGTCATTTTCATTTAACAGTCTTATTTATTATTTTGTTCTTTTTTTCTTTTGTCTCGCAAAAAAAAAATTTCAGAGGATTCGCGGCCACTTTTTATACAACAATGGTATATGAAACATCCCCGGGCTATGCCTTCAGGTACAAACCTACCATTTCACGTGTAGTTGTTCGGTAATGTTCGAAAGACGTCATAAGTTGCAGATTGTAGATCTTGCAGCAATGGCGATCACGATAAGTGTGCAACCGAGGCGGCAGAGCACTAATATTAACGTTGTGAGATGCATATTTACTGTATTAACGATAGATATAATGTTGTTGTTTTTTTAAGGGAGAAAACCCCAGTGATCTCATGACTCCCACACCGTTCTTCAAGCGCCTAAACTGAGACTGTATACATAGCCCTCCCACAAAAAAAAAATTAATCCCCCAGCCTCGGAAGATCGTCGGTCGAAAGTTCTATTGGTTGACGATCCCGCCGCACAAGGAACATTGCTATTCGGGACGGTAAGGGTCATTGATGACTCGGAGTGGAACATATAGAGTAAGCGTTCCATGGTCTGTGCCTAGCTTGGCTATAATCCGATAGGTTCTAGAAACAACACACGCAGCAAACGTTGGGACAAATGCAGGGTCCTTTGTGTCGATGCTTATAGGAGTTGGAATAGTGGTACACTGCGACGTATTGTCGATCTGAAACCAGCCAGAGGTATTATTGCCAAGTTCAAACGTGTTCCTTGTTATCGTCGTAATAGTGGGTCTCAGGGCTGCAGCCACTTCGGTAATCGACTGAACCGAGTATGAGACATTCTTGATCTTTGGAGTGACAAGGCTGGATGATTGGATATAGAGCTCCAAGTTGATTTTGTCCGGTTGGTGATATTTATTCACCGTGATAGGCCCTGACGCTGTCATGGAAACGTTCCCATTGGGTTTTTCGGTGCCCGGTATTTTCTTCCACAATGAAAAAACACTAGGGCTTCTACCACCGATGAATTTCGTCACAGAACATTTCTTTGAATCGTACACAGCATTTTCGTCCGATGGATACTGTGGTTCGAAATTGGGGATCGGTGTAATATGGTCTCGAATGATCTTACTTCCCCGCGTGATCACTGCTCTAATACCGTACGTTATACGGGCAATGGCGCCAGGCAAATCCAGAGAATTGCAAACGTGAGTCGGGCAATCATAATGAGCACCAAGACTAGGCGGTAGTTGTCTATGCATATCGCAATAATCGCAATCTGAGATCTCGGGAGGAATTTTATCGGGAACGAACAAAGAGAAGGGGAAGATATATTGAGATCCGTGTTGAAGACGCTTCCCATTGGGCAAATCTGTGGGCGTGATATGGTGCACTGATAGAGCTCGCTTGGTGTTTTGTCGGGTAACTGCTGCCCCCAATTGTTTGGAGCACGACGTGATGAGTGTGAATGCAATCAATATGTCATCTACATCAATGTCTGTTCTCGGATTAATGACTAAATTTGCAATTAGTGTGCTTCCAATCTGCATTGGACTCGAGACAAATTCGATTTGGATCTCATCCACGTCGTCAGCCACGTGGGCTTTTCGAACAATTGACAAAGTGGCTGTGCTATATTCTGGAGGGTGTGTTGCAGCTTCAGAATATACCGGAGGAGGAGGACGCGACGACAGCATCATTTCGTGAATATAGCAGCAGTGGGTTTTACTTTTCGTAGGCTTTTATATATAGAGAGCCTTTTCCTTGGAGGTGAAAAAGTCTCGGCCCGAAAGTTTCGGAACGACGGCCCGAGGGAACGCAGCGTGGCTTCCGATCTTGGCGTGGCCTATAAAAGTAGTAATATATCGTCGCGTTACCAGCGATAACGATGATTATCCGGATGAGTAGACCCACACATCTCTAGGCAATCTTAACGAGTTGTTTTTCAGCCATGGCCCAATATTTCCGAGCTGATTTCTGTCTCAGTGTCTTACCCTTCCAGATCATCAATAAAAACGTCAATCCAGTGCCCAGGGCCAGCATTGCAACTGCAATAAACGTATTCTGCATGCCATTGTGCTCTATCCAAGGGGTAATAGCGTAGTTGAATGCAAAGGATATAGTGTTTCTGCACAGAATCACCGATACCAGTGCTTCTCCTGACATATCCTTGTATGTGTCTACAGTGTACGCCAGAGAATATGAACCTCCGGTTACGTTACACGAACCGATCATGGCGGCCCCGACCATCAGTCCCATCCAATGAATCTCATGGGCGGCCCCAACCCCCCAGAGCAGCAGGCCGCCGGTCATAATGACACAGTAGTACGTCAGCCCCCATAGCCGTTGTTCGGGCTCTCTAATTCCATTGTTTCTCTTGGCCAGTTTTATCATGAACCGGTCCGAAACGGGACCGGAGAAGATGCCACCAACAACAGCCCCAATCAACGGTGCAACGTACGAGAGGCCAACGATGGAACTGTTGAAATTATACGGCGGTTTGGAGAAGACTTCAGACGCAGTGGCATTATACACGTTATACCATGCTAGGGCCCAGCCGTAAAAAGTACCGCAAAACAAAACCACAGGGAATGCGAAAAAGATGTACACCGGACGAGAGGCGTAGATCAGGAACTGCTTCAACGTCAGCTTGCCATTGGTCCACAACTTTAGGCCCTGCCACGACCAATTGTAACCCGCGTTTGATCGGTAGGATGAGATTGTTTTGAGATCGCAAGAATCGTCCAAGCCGTCTTTTTCGACCGAATGTCGATGGTAGATGGTATCCTCGTACAAGCACAGAACGAGAACGAAGTTGAGCAACAGTAGCAACGCCGCCCAATGCTGGACCCATTGCCAACCATACGTGTTGTTGATGAAGCCAGCAATCAGCGGGGCAATGAAGTTGGACGATGCCAGAACTAGCATGTATAATCCCATAAATGCACCCCTTTCGTGAGCGAAAAAGAGCTCTGCTATGCACAGCTCCGGAAGTACCTCGACCGGGGCGGTCATTACGCCATAAAGACACCGACAGGCGGTCCATTCCGGATACCTGGAGATGTGGGCGGCCCATTCGCTCATTCCAGCACACCCCAGAATGCTCACCAAGAAGATGGGGCGTCTCCCGAACGTCAGTGCCATTGGCTGCCAGATCAGGTTGGCCCACCCGGCCAACAAGAACAGAAAGCCCGTTCCGCGGTTCAGCTGGGCGAGCGAGATGTCTGTGTCCTCCGAGATGGGCGTCAGCACCGAGTACACGCTGGTCCCACCCACCCCTGTTGCAAACACATAAAAGAAGACGAGCAGGACGTTGATGTATTTTTTGCCTTGCTTCCAATTCAATGGGTCGGTTGGGTCTGCTGACGGCTGAGGCACAAGCACAATCGATTCATCTACGCCCTCTTTTGTCCGCCGGCCCAGTCCTCCACTGTCTACCAACGGCACCGTGCCAGGTACTGCCGTTCTCATTGTCTCTCTTTCTCTCGAAGTCTCCACTCGGCGTCTAATTTGTATTATTTTTTTTTTTTTTTTCGGATGTTCAAAGGTATGTGGTAGGGGACCATCGCCTGCCTCGCAGATGCCCTGAAAAGAAGCGAAAAAAAAGCACGATTGGCCTCACAGAGCTAAAAAAAACAAAGAATCCGTTGGAGGTATAATGCCCTGCGGGCGGCCTTCTTTTCTAGAAAAGAAGCAAAAGCACTGTTTGCCTTGAAAGAAACCGCCTTTGGGAGGGCTTGATAATGCCGATACCCACACGTTTGGAAGGGGGAGGTGCTGCTGCCGGGCCGAGGTGTGCTGATGAGATCGGATAGATAGTACCTGTTTACCATGCATGCAGAGTTCTAGAAACCCTTGCTCGAGGGTGGTACGCGCACGGATGTCTGTTACCAGTGTCACCACCGGCAGCAGTGAGCCGCAAGAAGCGACTGGGCGGGATGCGCTCAGAGCACCGGGGCTGGTTGATGAAAGCAGTATATGGGGGGGCGTAGAGAGAAGAGCCTACGTGGACACCAGCGGGTAATGGCTTTAGTGTCAAAGCAGCGCTTTTTTTTTTCCGTCTCGTGCGCATGCTGCTGATCTGGAAAGGATCCACTCTGCATAGCCTCATGTAAAACGTTCCGTTGGAACAAGGTTTCCCGAGATTAGCGTGATGAGAGGCCCGCTTAGACCACCGATGTCAATCTCCACCACCTCATTCACCGGTTTTACCCGTCCACCCGCCCCTCAACAGGAAGGTTCTCAATAGACGTGGAGGAGAAGTGTGTATCCAAGCTGGCGTCCAAAATGCAGGTCTGATAGGTCTGTGGCGATGAGTACCACAACGTGATCCGCCGAAATTATCCGAAAAAGCACAGTAACTGGCCCGTAGCGCGCTACCGAGTGTAGGCGCGGCCAGCGGTATCGCGCATGCATATGCGCGGTAAAAGAGAAACCTATTACGTCTAGCCGCACAACGGAAGCCATCTGCCACATTAGCCGAACGTGGGGGGGAGGGGGAAGGAAAGAAAACAGCGATTATTGCAGACATAATAATACTCTTTGAGACGTTGTTTGCACCACGGGACAGTGATTTGTATAAATTGGGTGTGCTTGCAGCTCACAGAATGAGGGTTCCATGATACGTCTGCCCGTCGATGTTAACAGTTGTGGAGTAGGGTCCTGGCCAGATCCGAAACGAGCTGAATCGGGAGAAATGACAACGCATTGTTCATATGCATAATGACGTCTGTAGGGTCTGAATTAAGGGTTTATCGGTGATCGGCAGGTTGGATGGGAGCAAAGCACACACATGCAGTCTGCTGGTTCTAGATTTTCTCTGCGTCATTCTGTGTTAGAACTCGGACGACTACGGGCCTCCAGCGACCAGCAGTGTGTTCTGGGATGGGGGAGGGGGTGGGAGGAGGATGGTCTCGGGGGAGTCGGTTAAGGTGGGCTGAATACGCAATTTCAATGTCGATCGTGGATCCCACTTAGAGGTGCTATCAACTGGTGGCATCAGAGTTGGCTATTGAGGATTAGGGTTTGTGAACTTTCCGTCAAAAAAAAAGAAAAAAAAAAGAGAGAGAGAGAGAGAGACAGAGACAGAGACACACACTGAGAGAGAGAGAGAGAGAGAGAGAGATCTCCCTTTTTTGTTTTCTTTCTCTTTTCTTTTTTCTTCTTGGGGAAAAAGAAAAAATTTTGTGTATTATTTCCTCCGATGGACCGTTGATATTTTTTTTTCTTTTTTTCTTATTATTATTTTTTGTTTTATTTTATTTTTATTTTTATTTATTTATTTATTTTTTCCTTTTCCTTTTTTCTTTTTCCTCCTTTTAAAACAACCCGCCCTCGTTTCTTTTTTTTGAAAGATGTTTTAGCGTTTCTTTTTTCTTTCCAATTTTCTCTTTACCCTTTTTTGGAATTCACGCATTAGACAGAGGGTGCATACGAAAGGTTAAGGGGTGCGATCATGACGCTTCTCAAGCAAAAAAAGAAAAAACAGGTTAAAAAAAAAAAAAAAAAAGATGAAGATCACTTGCATATTGTATCTATATATATACTAACCGGCTGTCCTCTGCCCTTCCCACACTCCCACACACATATCCTCATGTGCACACGGATCAATCATGAAAGGAACGGTCAAAAAAGGCAAACCAAGAGGACTGAGACGAGATAGAGATTGTTATACATGCAGGGAACGAAACGTTAAGTGCGACCTGAATCGACCCGCTTGCACGCCTTGCGTCGAAGCTAATTTGGTATGTGCAGGTTATCCGGCCCGTCTGGTATGGTCCACCGACAAAAATCAGCGGTCCTTCAGCTCGTCGTCCAGGACTACTCCGATATCGTCAACGTCCACGAGTCCGCAATTATTACGTCAGGCGAGTCAGGATCTGAGAAGATCGACTTCCACTCCGGCATTGCCGAAAATCGAGCCAGATAGCGATAGTGATGACGAGACCATCGACGATCAAGTGGCCAAATATCACAACTTCGAGTGGGGGATCAGGGCAATCGTCTTAGCAAGGAGATCTCGCAGGTCTAAAGTGCTGGACACTTTGTGGAGATTTGTCAAGGATTACCTCAAAACCAATAACGACAAAACTGATACCACCAGCTTCGAGCTCCGTTCGTTACAATTGAAGGCCAAGGCCATCGAGGAGCTCAAGCAATTCATCAACCACGGCTTATTGGAGTCAGTGTTTATAACGCTGGTGTTTGCATATTTTGAAGTCTCACAGGGTTCCTTCGGCATCTGGCACCAGCACATTCAGGGAGCCCGCTCCTTGTTGGACATTCATTGCTCCAACCAACAGCAGCTGGATGACGCTTGTCGGGATTTGCCAGGACTAAAACATGCCATCACCCTCTTGGTCTGGTGGGATCTAGCAGGTGTTATTTGCGGTCGCAGAGACACCGGTCTGATCTTTGAAGATTGGCATCGAACGGCAATAGCTCCCGAGTTCTTTGATTTCATTGGCTGTACCAAGACTACGTTTGATGGGTTTATAAGTCTCTACAGAGAGGACACAGTAGGCGAAAGCGTGGTCTCGACTTTTCTGCAATCCCTGGACGGGGTTCTAACTACGCATCATATTCAACCGGCAGCTGAACAGGTCGAATATGCTAATCTTGGATGGAGCTATCTCTGGCTATTAGCGTCGCTCAACAAATGCTTCCCACAACCTACACTGGGTCTTATACACAACACCTTAGTGGAAAAAATCTCCACTATTGTCCAGATGCTGCCGCCAAGAAGCGCTCTTCACAGGCATTTTGCAATCCCCATGTTCCTGATATCGTTCAATGTCTCACACGTTGATCAATTGCCTGTGATTGAAAATTACTGGCACTCCTGTTCAAATGCCGACTTTCCTCTATATCCCGATGCTATCCAGCTCTGTTACAGCCATTGGGAAAAGCTGGGCCTATTGGTCGGGCCCAGACGAAGTAGCGTTTAAACCTTGATTGGATCCGTGCATCCAAAAGAAAAAGAAAAAAATAATAAAAATAAAGGGAAGAGGAAAAAACTAAAAAAAAAGAAAGGAAGAAAGAAAGAAAGAAAGAAAGAAAAACATTCAGAGAGGCTTAAAAAAAAACAACCCAACTTTTCTTTTCTTTTCTTTTTTTTTTTTTTTTTTTATTTTTTTTAGCAAAGAATAAACAAACAGCAGAAACATCAACAACGTGCATATTCAATATGGAATTCAAACTGGATTGGCTAAATGTTGACTTCAAATTGGACGGAAAACAATTCTTCAACTCCAAAAATTGGAAATCCATTGGATACGTTGTTTTGATCGGCATTTTCATGACAGCATATCACCTCGTTTGTCCCATTCTTCATTGCCTCCCAATCCCTGTGAAAGAGGAAACAAACTGCTTCATTTGTTGGGGATTCTGGTCATGTCTGAGATATGTTGTTTACACGGAACGCTATCTGGACGTGGCATATTCTGGGGACCCACTTCATGCGGGGGCGTCGGCTATTATTGTGTCAAACCACACGTCCATGCTCGATTACATGGTCCTGGCGTTCATGGCTGAAGAGAGTAACCTCAAAGGTCATTGCAACTTTCTCATTTGGAAAAATTGTGTTAAGTTCCCTAATTTGAAAAGTGCATATCAAAAATTTCATAACACCCAAAACTGGAAGCTTTCGTCAAAGGAATTGAAAAAACAGCTTCATCCTACCATCCTTTCAAGGAAGCCCTTTTGGACGGTTATTTTCCCCGAAGTCGATAGCTTTTCATCATCGCTTCATGACAAGAATTCTGCCTGTAGCCAGGCCACAGGTTCACCACAATACCGGCATCTTTTATCTCCACGCTATCCGTCGTTCACGCAGTCGGTTCATTACATGAGAAAGAACGGAGGAGCTACCGAACTGTACGATGTTACTCTGTATTACTGGTCCACTATAGGTGATGGAGAAATGCCAAATGTGATCAACATATTCTTTTCACCTAACCGATACCATGTGGATGTCCACGTTAAGAAAATTGCATTGAAATCGCTTCCGAAGAGGGAACATGGATTAGAAAAATGGCTAGAGAGAACCTGGATTGACAAAGACGTCCTTCTTAGGAAGAAGCATAAAACTTTCGCTGCTGATAGAAAGAAACATAAACTATTTAACCGTCACAACTAATATATACTCTTGCATATGATTTACCAAAAAAAAAAAAAAAAAAAAAAAAAAAAAAAAGGCATACGAGACTCAAAGTTTGTTTTTTTGATTACTTTCTAGAAATGAACAGGGGAGGGGTGCATGCGGTGCTGCTATGTATAGGCCCCTAAATTTTTTCTTTTTTTTTTTTTTTTTTTTTTTTTTTTTTCATTGCCCCAAAAAACATTCTGTTCCCTGACCCTGCAGATCCTAGAAGTTTTTGGAAATAACAAAAAAAAAAATCTCCATCACAGCGATGGTTTTGATACTGATTTAAAAAAAAATTCAATTACTATATTACAATTCTTTAGCCACCTTATCAGCTAATGCATCAACTTCAGAATCCTTTTCTGGAGCAACATTTTCGTTTTCTTCGTCATCAGCATCCTTAGATTCCTCTTCGTCTTCTTCTTCTTCTTCTTCTTCGTCGCTCTCTTCTTCCATGTCGTCAAGTTCGTCTAATTCACCAAAACCTCTATCCCGGAAAATCTGAGAAATTGCGTCAACAAATTCGTGATCTTCAGAAAATCTATTACCGTTAAGTTCCAAAAACTTGAGGTTAGGCATTCTCTTTTCAATGGCCTGTCGAAGAAGATCCAACCCAGTCTCTTCAATTTCGTTATATTGAAGCTTCAACACTTCCAATTGATCAAAAAGACCGTCTTCGCTTTCCACGAGCGCTCGAGAGAAAATTTCACCGCCATCGGCAGTTAGTAGGCAATCACTGATACCAATCTCCTTGATGTTCTTCCAGTTACCGACCACATGGGAAAATGCCTTGGCTCCCTTAGCTGTAAAAGTGTTATCTTGTAAGTCTAATTTTTCCAAAACCGGAGACTTGGAAAGACCGTGCAACAATAGGTGCTCGATACCTTCCTGCCTGATACCATTCTGGTACAGTCTAATCTCCTTGATAGTCCCGTGAGCTGCCAAAAGCTTTGCCCAAGCCTCCATAGAACCGTTTTCCAAGCGATTACGTCCACACACAATCGTTTCTAATTTGGCATCAACTCCGGCATCTTTCTTGGCCTGGGCGAGTTTCTCGAGCGCAGCGGCTATTCTGGAACCAGCCTCTGGACCAAATCCATTGTTTGCCAGGATCAGATGTTCCAAAGGAGTGTGTTTAGCCAAAAATGACTCCAGAGGGTCAATAGTTGCAATTCCAAACGCGTTGTCGGAGAGATCAATGGTGTGGAGCTTTTTACAGTGAAGCAGTCCCTTCAAAACAAAGTCCAACGATTTAGGGATTTCCTCTCTCAAGCGTCCAGTGAAAATATCACTCAAATTGGCCTTTTCCAGATCTTTGAGCTCCTTAACTGCCTCTCCCAAAGCCTCGCATGCGCCAATGCCATAAGTATTCCCAACGAGATCAATCTCTACAACGTTTTCAAGCTTCCTAAGTTCATCCAGGTGAGGCTTGATATCTTCCGCACTATCGAGCTTCAAGCCCTTGCCGTTAAGTGAAAAAACAGTCATATTACTGGTAGCTTGTTTTGTTTTGACCGCTGTCAAAGCAGAAAACCTTTTTTATTTGCCGGAGATCATCGGCGTTGTGCGGCTCAGCTCTTATGAACATTCCGTGTATGGGTGTGTGCTACACATATGCATAGAAGTTTCTAATGCTATTTAGATACATAAATCGAATGCAAAATAGTTATATGAGGCTATAACATCTGTATATTCATATGCGTCACTGGGAATAGCATTAACCAGTGTATGTATATGTGGCGTGGCGTGGCGTGCTTTGAGAAAACCCCGGCGTACTCATATGCACACCGAAGAGAGGCTTTACATATGCATATTCATAAAAGACGAGAAAGGCAATGAAGTGAAATAAGAATATGCATATATAGTAATGAAAATAATATATACTTAGCAGAAACCTGTACGAATAGGCACATGTAGTTAATATGCATAAATGAAGTGACATAAAAAGAAGGCAGTTTTTTGATGCAGTGCATTTGCTTCTTTTCTGGAAATAATGCTAATAGCAGCCCTGTATATATACATACGCAGAGCGAATGGCTTCCTCGGGCCAATTGTGGTTTTGACTTCATCATAAGAAATAGAATTTATAGTTTTAGAAAACGCAGGCCCATCGCGCGGAGGGCAATCATGGATTTCGCAGCTACTCGTTCACCTGCTGAAATTCACCAAATGTGCATCCTGACTTACTAAACTCTTTCTGAACCATGTCTAAAATGATAAAACCATGTTTGCGTGTTTTTCCTAATACGGAGGGTCTGGGAACGAGGAATTTTGTAAGGTTTGGACTTAAAGCTTAAAGCGAACGCTAGCGGGACTGTTCTCAGATGTGATCCCTACAAAGCGTCGATCTGCCATATGCGTACATACGTACATACGAAGGTTCACGAAAAATGTAATGTAATCAACAGCCGATAGGGCGATTGGTGAAAAAAGGTTACTAAACGAGAGTACCTGCAGCCATGTATGAACGAGTTTTGCATGAAATGAAAGGTTTTATGGTCTGCAAAACGTTCGGTTCATAGTTGTGTTCCTGAGATTTCATATCTTTATCTGCATGCTTTTTTTTTTTTTTTTTTTTTTTTTTTTTTTTGTCTGTAAAAAGAAACATCAAAAGCAGAGGAAGCCAAACAGAGTTTGGAATGCCGAAATAATCCGGAACAACCTGGAAAGGGAACTATTCAAAAATCACTTCATAGACATACAAAACAGTAAATAAATGAAAGGAGCGGAGGAGTAAACAGGAGTAGCCAAAAAAGTAAGTAAAAGAAATATCAGCTGTTTACTTCATCAAAAAGATACTCTCAAATATGCATATGCACAAATATCGACAAGATTCAATACTAGTAGCTACGATATGTAACTTACACTCCTGCATATATGCATGTATCATGCTTAAAGTTTAACAGTAGCTAGCTACTTCGGACCCAGTCGCCTACGCTACACACTCTCCAAACGAACCACCACATAGCCTTCTCTTCCCCAACTACACGGACAAAAATACCCCAAATCTCTAGGTCCCCCATTTCAGGGGTAGGAGCATAATAGGATTGTCAACGACGCAAAAAATATTTCTTCAACCCGAGTCACAAAAAAATAATATTTTTGCGGGGTGTTCATATTATTTAATTTGGGTTTCAGTTATATATATATAACTTTTGTTTTTTCCAAACGTTCCCCCTTATAATTTGTGCTACCTAAAAACACTCAATCGACAATTAATACTGGGCTGGCGTTTTGTTTCTCCGAGAAGAAGCAACAAGGTACCACTGCGGGACTCAATCAATCAGGACCCCTGCTTCCCTTCTAGAAAAGAAGAAGGCCAACTGTGTGTGTCACCCACCACTACACATACATCTGCGCGAAAGTTACTCGCGCGTCACTTTGGGAGGAAAGTTTTTTCTCGCAAAACCAACAAGCCATCGCACGTATCGGAGTAGAGACTCTATAATAATCAAAAAAAACTTGGGAACAGGGTGCTACGGGATCACATAGAAATGAGCACACCAACGCAAAGAGGTAAGTTTTGAAGTGAAATTTTTATTTCTCTACATCTATGCTAATTGTTCCAAATGTAGTATTGCGTCACCAACCAACCCCTCGAGTGGTATACACTCCAGAAACAGCGCCTGGTAGGACGCGTTCCAGCTCCCGTCAACCATCTAACCCAGGCTCACCAAACCTGTCGTCCAATATGAGTGCGTCAATTCCCCCGGGATCGCCTCAGAACATGCAACAGTCCCCACAGCCAGCTGGACCGATTGCAATTTCCGTGGTGACTCCTTCAAACAATCCGCATGCGTTCCAAAGCTTGACCTATAAAGGCACCAAAGGCGGCTACAGCTCTGCGTTTGGAAATGGAGCCAGAGGCGCCGAGTGGATGACCCGGATCACAATGGCGTTGAGATCGGGGATCCCCAGTGAACTCGATTGGGCTCTCACCGCTCTCTTGCAGGTGTCCTGTCAAAACCCGCAATTATTCCAGCTGAAGCGGCACGGTGATCTGCTGTCTGCCATCTTAGATCGTATCCTCAGTGCTTGGTTTCTGAGCGGTGGCGATGACAAGCTGGTGCTGGGCTCGTTGAGCTTGTCTGACGACCAAAACACAGAACTACAGATGATTCTCGAAGCCCTGCTCATTCTACGAAATGCGTCTTTAGACCCAGAAAACGGTCAATTTCTAGCTCATGACGCTCGATGCCGTCAGGTGGTTGAAAAGGGCCTCACATTGCCCGGCTCAGTCGAAGTGTTTGCGGAATTCAGACTGTATTGTATTGAAATTGCCGAATCCATCTGCTTTCATATAACGCCGGATTCGGCTGAAAACACCCTCTACTGCGCTGTTCTTCAGGTCATCACTACATGCTCTGAGGATCGTGGTCTAGTTATCCCAGCTCTCCGGGCGTTCTCTCGACTGCTAATCCGTGACGAAAAGAACATTGTTCAGGAGATGACGCCGCAGCTGTTGCAGCAGATCACGAGCTATCTTTTGGTTGATGATGATGAACTTGTGTCAGGCACTCTGGACTTTCTTTATCAATTCACTTCCCATTCGTCTAACGTTGCGCGGCTGATACAAGATAATGACATTCGCAACAACTGTACTTCGCATCTGATTCGTCTCCTGACCCATCGGCTCAGAGAACCCAAGCTGAAGCTTATTAGGCTCCCTCGTAGAACGCAAAAGCCAATTCCGGTAGACCCACCTCGAATTCCAGACGATGTCCTGGACGAACTGCTGGCATACGATGAGCCAGATCGGGCCACGCATTGGATCCGGACTTCGTATGAAGATCATCCAGATGGTGAGGTTACCCAAATCTCTCTCTGGAAGGCATACGAGGCCCAGTTCGAGTCTCACGCCCGTCAGGGTAAGAAGCTTCTTCCAGCAGTCGATTTCATCAAGAACGTGACCAGCGCATTTAGAAACTCTGCTGCCATGGTTGTTAACCTGCCGGACGGTCAGCGAAAGTTCATCATCAAGGGTATTCGACCTCGGGAATTCGCCATGTCCCCATCTACGCTGAGAAAGCAGGCTGAACTGAAGGAGCAACAGGAGAAGAATGGCAAGAAGGGTCAGGATGAAGATGACGACGATACAGCAGCCGCTAATAATAACCCACCTCCCTTCGGAGTCACGGTTGCGTTAGTTCTGCAGAACATCTCACGAAGTCCCGAGGGGAAAGCAGCGCTGGAGCCAAGCATTGAACGATTCATGCGTGCAGCACTTTTAAACCCGGTTATCCGGTCCTACATCCAAGATATCCTCGACATCCTCACGTCGTCCTATCCCTCTGACGGAAGATTCTCCCAGTAGGCTTGTATTTATCTATATATATTAATGCGAAAGATATGATAACAATTTCTTCTTTTGTAGAAGAGGGAACACATTGATCACGTAAGGGGTCGTTACGACTTTTCACAAAACGATCTCACTTCGCTGAGCTATATATGCGTATATACATCTCTCTTTCATCTCTTTAGTTACATTGAAAGCAACTTGAAATTACAAGTGCTACAGGTATCTTTTATTTTTTATTTTATTTTATTTTATTTTTTTTTTTTTAAGAGTAGTAAAGAATTGAAGAGCAGTGATATCAAAACCGGAAGTTTATTTAAATAACATACACTCATTAACTACATACAAGTTGTCCTTTTTCAATCTCTATTTCTTCTTTGGCCCTCCCAAAGGCGATCCAATGTCTTTACCTCTCAACTTGACACCAAGAGCCCTCTCCATCTTAGCAAGAACCTGCTGGTTAGGAACGGCTCTACCAGCCTCATAGTCATTGACAACTTGGGGTTTTTCATTGATCTTGGTGGCGAGGTCCTTTTGAGTAAAGCTCTTAGCCTGACGACCCTGTTGAATGGCCTTACCAACACTAACATCAACCTTTGGAGGTGGAGCAACCTCATTTTCTCGGTCGACCTTGGTCAATCGCTGACCCTCTGGATTACTCTTAGTGTTGCCACCAGCATTGTACTTCTTATCGATCGAAATAACGTTACCACTTCTCTTGGCTTGGTTGATCGCACCAGCAGACCTGGCCACCGAAGCTCTAGGACCGCCACCGTTTGGTCTGGCCTTGGATCCGATGGTTGTAACAGTATCCCAGTCAGTGTTGCTTGGTTGGTTCATATTAATAAAAGACGGTGAAATGCACTAATGTAGGAGGAGAAAGTTTTTTTAAAAAAAATATACAGTATTATGTCACAATAGCGCATCTTGCTGCTTATATATATTCTAGCGTTTGCATTGGTCATCGGCATCGGCATCGGCAAGCCGACAATTTCCAGAACATTCGGATTTCGTCCTTCTGACTAACAATGACGTTTTGGCGTGTAGGCTGTTCATAGCATTGAATTGAACCTTGTAAAGAATCGAGAAAAGGGGATATTACATATAGCATATAAGTCTAAACGATCTAAAATGATTTTTTAGACACGACATATAAATAGAAAAAAATACTCCATTGATTTTTTTTTTTTTTACTTTTTTATGTACATTATACTCTGTAAAAAACCCATGTATTATTCATTGATGATGATTATATATGCAGAAAAGAGAAGACAATCAATCAGTCAAAACCCAATTTAATCGACCTCTTCGACGGTTGGGCCAGAGTCGCCACCAGCACCTGGTGGAGGAGCACCACCAGCACCGCCCGGCATTCCACCTGGCATTCCACCTGGAGCACCGCCTTCTTGACCGTAGAACTTCATGAGAATAGGATTAGCAACACCTTCGAGTTCCTTTTGCTTATCAGAGTATTCATCGGTGGCACCAGCTTGATTGCTGTCGAGCCATTCAATGGTCTCGTTGATGGCAGTCTCAAGCTTGGTTCGATCATCTTCTTCAACCTTCTCCTTGAACTTTTCTTCACTCAACGTGTTCTTGAGTGAGTAGGCATAAGATTCAAGGCCATTCTTTGCAGCAATACGAGCAGCCTCCTTCTCATCTTCTTCCTTATACTTCTCAGCATCAGAGACCATTCTTTCAATGTCTTCCTTGGACAGACGTCCCTTGTCATTGGTGATGGTGATCTTGTTGGACTTACCAGTGCCCTTTTCGACAGCAGACACATTCAAGATACCGTTGGCGTCGACGTCAAAGGTGACTTCGATCTGAGGTACACCGCGAGGAGCAGGTGGGATACCAGAGAGCTCAAACTTACCAAGAATGTTATTGTCCTTGGTCTTTGCACGTTCACCTTCAAAGACTTGAATCAACACACCTGGTTGGTTGTCTGCGTAAGTGGAGAAAGTTTCTGACTTCTTCGTAGGAATGGTAGAGTTTCTTGGAATCAACTTGGTCATGACACCACCAGCGGTTTCAATACCAAGAGACAATGGGGAAACGTCAAGAAGCAACATGTCTTGAGTCTTGGAGGAAGAGTCACCAGTCAAGATGGCGGCTTGAACAGCAGCACCGTAGGCAACAGCTTCATCGGGGTTAATGGACTTGGATGGCTCCTTGCCATTGAAGAAGTCAGAGACTAACTTTTGGATCTTTGGAATACGAGTGGAACCACCGACAAGGACAATGTCGTGGACAGCAGACTTGTCAATCTTAGAGTCTCTCAAGACCTTTTCAACTGGGTCAATGGTGGTTCGGAAGAGGTCCTGACAGAGTTCTTCAAATCTGGCTCTAGTGATGGAGGTGTAGAAATCAATACCTTCGAACAAGGAGTCAATTTCAATGGTTGTTTGAGCTGAGGAAGAAAGAGTTCTCTTGGCACGTTCGCAAGCGGTTCTCAAACGTCTGAGAGCTCTTTGGTTGCCAGAAAGGTCCTTCTTGTTCTTTCTCTTGAATTCAGCAATGAAGTGATTCACGAGACGGTGGTCGAAGTCTTCACCACCCAAGTGAGTGTCACCAGCAGTGGCCTTGACTTCGAAGATACCATCTTCAATGGTTAGAAGAGAAACATCAAAAGTACCACCACCAAGATCGAAAATCAAAACGTTCTTTTCACCATCAGCCTTCTTGTCCAAACCATAGGCAATGGCGGCAGCGGTCGGTTCGTTGATGATACGAAGAACGTTCAGGCCAGCAATCAAACCAGCATCCTTGGTAGCTTGACGTTGAGAGTCGTTGAAATAGGCAGGAACGGTGATGACAGCATCTTTAATTTCACCACCGAGGAAGCCTTCAGCAGTCTCCTTCATCTTGGTAAGCACCATGGAGGAGATTTCCTCTGGCGTGAAAACCTTGGTCTCCCCCTTGAATTCAACCTCGATATTAGGCTTGCCACTCTTTTCAATCACCTTGAAAGGAAAGTGCTTCGCGTCAGAAGTGACTTCTGCGTCGTCGAACTTTCGGCCAATCAGACGCTTCGCATCAAACACAGTATTGGAAGGGTTCATGGCAGCTTGGTTCTTTGCGGCATCACCAATCAAACGTTCAGTGTCAGTGAAGGCAACAAAGGAAGGGGTGGTTCTGTTACCTTGGTCATTTGCGATAATTTCAACTCTATCGTTAGAAAAGTGGGCCACACAGGAGTATGTGGTACCAAGATCAATACCAATAGCTTTGCTCATTGTAGTGGTTTTTGTCTGTTTTTTGTATAAATAAGTTAATAATAATAAAAAATGTGTGTTTGTGTAAGTGCAAAAAAGGTGAGGTTGCGGAGAAGTCGGCAGCCTTATATAGTTTTTGTGGTGGAAGGTTGTGGAATTCTCCACCCACGTTTGTTTTTTTTTTCGAGACACTTCCACAACCCTCTTTTTTTCGATTAAAAAAAAAGAAAAAGAAAACAAGGTAGATGCATATGGAAAAAAAAAGGAGAAAACAACATGTTATGCGTGAGCATAAAGCATCTTATTGCCCAGAATTATATTCAAATAGAAGCCTAGCTAGTCAATTCCGGTCTATACATCCTGTCTCGCTCTGTTTCTCTTGTTCGCTTTATGGTCACAAAGTAGCAACCTTTGCCTTATCGGCCTGCAGTTGAGCCGCACCCCTGCATGACCTCAAAATCAGGCGATGTCAACAGAAAAATGGAAGCGGATGGCGGTTGACGAGGGAATCTTTGTACCTAGTGTAATGAGATGGAAGGGTGGTGAAAATTGATTATGGCTGTGTATGGATGTTGTTTTTCACGTAGCTGGCTCCCGCAGGATGACGTGCACCATGCATATGGTGATATGGCAAAAAAGAAATAAATAAAACGACCAAGTAGTTAAAGAAGTTAGTTACTATTATTCGTACTACATAATTTTTTTTTTTTTTTTTTTTTCGAGTAGAACTGGGTAGCGAATGGATTCATGTAGTGTGAAAGTAGTAGTCGTGCGTAGCACACTCCTTTGCACCAGTAGCCATGTATTTAGAATGTGACATCGAATGTCATCGAAAGCGGTACACGCGCGGCTGAGTATCGTCCAATCAGCTGCGCTACCGCCTGCCAAAATTTCAGAATAGTATATTAGGACCGGATATGAAGGATATGCATAAGACATTTCAACGGTTACAAATTATCAGTTCAATTGATCCGATACTAATAGTATATCCAATCTAATATGCCTATGAATGTCTTTTAGGTCCGCTAGTCTTGTGTAAGCTTCTGGAGCATTCTAAGTAGTCGGGCCGGAATTGAAGTTAAGCCCAACTTTTGGAATTGACGTCATCAACAGGTTTTCACGACTAATCAGCACCAATTTATATTCAGGTTAGATATGAGTTAATCCTTCATCGTCTTCATCTTCATCTTTATTTCATCGCACAAGAGCATAAGATATGGCTTGACGTTATCTGACGTCATCGATCTCGTAGATCACCGCTGCCTTTCATATATAAGTGGGAAGCCGTTAGAGCTGATAGAAATTGGTATTTGGCGGCACCGGCTATTCCGACATGCTTACCCGAAGTTTCCGCATATTTTTTTCTAGTTAAAGGTTTCATCCAGCGATAAAATACTGGTATTTTCAATCGCAACATGCTCTGTCTTCTCTAGCTTTCGATAGGTAAACAGAATCTTTCTCTTTAAACGAAATGCCACCCCCGCTAAATAAAAAAAATCCTGTGTCGCACTCAGGTGAACACAGCATTCTCATATTTATAACCGGATAGACGAGATAGAACAAGCAATGAGTAAAAAAAAAAAAAAAAAAAAAGAGCAGTATTGAGAGTTAATGAAGTATTGTTTCGTTAAAGAGATGGGCAGATAAGACTACTACTCATAGCTTCCTGGATTGTATACTTAAGCAATCAAAAAGATTGGCTATGATATTAAATAAATATGTTTACGCAAACAGCAGATAGCTTCTTTGAATCGAGAGGATAGTTAAAAAAGCCTATACTCATCAAAATAGATTAAGAGATCTAGCTGTTGGATCTCAGTCAGTTAAGCACATCGTTTCGAATGTCATCCAGTATAATCACTTCATGCACATATGCGCTCGGTTCACAGCATCTCCCTCCAACACCTTTTGGCTGCTATTCGTAGTCTTGCAATTGCTTTACTGCCTATGCATAGCTAAAAGTTCCTGATCGGCACGAAACGGAATACGTGAATACATTATGTTACAATGGCAGGAGCAGAAATATGTAAACCCCAAAAAATCCAATTTTGGTCTGTCGATGCAAAGTACCGTTCTGCTTTGCACTCTTAATAATAACCGCCCTCAACAAGCCCCTCAGATGGTTCTTGCAGCATATTTATGGAGTCCGATACCCTCGAAAAAGTAAATATACAAGGGAGACAGTATGAAAATGAAATTGGTACTGCTATGGACCTGTGTTGTTGTGTACAAATTAATAAAAGACCAATATGCCAGAGTTTTGTCATTTATAAGCTTTATCAACTTATATGTTGATTGCCTTTATGCATACTAGTAATACCCCGCAAATCTGATTTTCGATATATATAGCTGAAGTGTTCAACGGACACCCTGTCCCGATAGTTATAGATTCATCGCCAAGGGATCGGCTGGTACATTAAAGACCACCGATTTGGGCAATCTCCTTAGCTATCCCCGCTATAGCTTAATCCTCCACAGACTAATGACCCCGCTTGATCTGCAATGAAATTTTTGCAGTACAGATGAGGTGGCATTCACTAAAATCGGCTGCGGCCTGGGAAGAAAATTAATCTCTCTCGGAGCTCCCAAGCAATATCAACAGGCATAGTCTATATGGCCAACTACTTCTTATCTATGCAGGCATAAAATAATCTCGTCCTGCGGGTATTATGCATAAAGGTATTCTTCGGACAGAGTCCGATAGCTTATGTGGGATTATTATCCCGCATATTAAGGGCCATCCACAAAAAGTCCGACACCACGGAAAATGTCCGAAGCTGTTGATTGGCAGACAACAACAGCAGATACCCCACATTGTTTCACTTTCTCGAGAAGTACAGACGGAATAGTTCAAGCTTATCTGTCGCGCAAATGTTAAGCGTCATAATGCATAACATTACTAGACTACCGAGTTCCACTGAAAGTGGAGAAGGCGTTATCTTCCTGAGATAGGAGGGGGGGGGGGATCAATACCGCCCGGGTGATCGGATATAAATAAGGAACGTCGTCCTGATGGATTAATATTACGTATACTAAAAACCATGTCGCAATCACCAATTACAAGTGCCGTTGAACCGTCTGATGGCTATGAAGACGTCAAGAAGTCCGACCTTGCAATCAATACTAAAGACCTGAGCTCAGTTGAACAAGGTTCAGTGACCGAAGAAAAAATCAGAGAACAAGAAAATGTATTTGTGCAGAATGAAGAAGGCCCTGATTTTCGAGGTGTTTCTTGTATTGGTGCAGCTGTTTTGATTGCCAAGTCTCAGTTTGGTTTAGGCTGTCTTGGTATCCCACAGACCTTCTCAGCCTTGGGCTTCGCGCCAGGTTTACTTTCTCTAATGATTCTTTGTGGGCTAAGTACATGGACAGGAATCATCGTGGGAAAATTCCGTCTTCGTTATCCTCAAGTTTACAGTATTGGTGACGTGGCCGATATGCTGTTTGGATCCGCTGGCCGAGAAATAATCGGTTTTGCTTTCTGGCTAATTTATGTGCTTGAGTATGGAGCTGCGTTGTTGACTCTTTCAATGGCATTCAACACGTTAAGTAACCATTCTTTGTGCACTATGGCATTTGTCGGTATAGCTGCAGCAATTTCTTTCTGTCTGGCCCTTATTACTCGTACCATGAAGCATGTGTCGTGGTGTGGATATGTTGCCCTCATTTCACTTACTTCTGCCGTATGGATCGTTGCAATTGCATGTCTTGCACAAAAGACTCCTGCAATGGCACCTAAAAATGGACCAGTGGACTTATTAGTTGAGCCTGCGCCCACAACAAGCTCTTATGCGACGATTGGCGGGGCTTTGGGAACTCAAGTTTTCAGCCTTTGCGGTACTCCTTCATTTTTCACTATCCACTCCGAAATGAGGGATCAGAAAAAGTTTGTGAAATCCTTGTATCTCGGACAAGCTTTTGTTGCTTTCAATTACATTGTTATTGCGTGCATAATGTATGGCAAGGTTGGTCAATATGTTGCATCTCCAGCGCTCGGGTCTGCTGGGATTCTTATCAAAAAGGTTTCGTATGGTATTGCCCTGCCAGCGCTGGTTTTCACTTGCTTCTTTTTCACTCACATTTCAACCAAATACGCCTTTGTCCGTATTCTAAGAGGGACTAGGCATTTACAAAGTAATACCGTTATTCATTGGCTTACATGGACTGGAATGATTACACTTGTGGGTGGAATTGGGCTGGTGATTGCTGGTGCGATCCCGTTTTTTAACGATCTGCTCGGGCTCATTGGCGCTTTTCTTGGCACGACCTTTACTTTGATTATCCCTGGTCTTATGGTATTTTTCCTATTCAGCTTTGATATCGAGCCAGAAAACACTGGAAAATCCTCTTGGTTTGTTCATTCTCAAAAAGCTTGGAGTCGAAGTACAAAAGATAAGATTGCCATGTTTTTTGCATGGTTTTGCATTATTGGCGGTTTATTTATCACTGTATCTGGAATGTATGGGTCAATCACCAACATTATTCAGGAGTATGCTAATGGAACTGTTGGAGAAGCATTTTCCTGTGCAGACAACAGTTAATGCCCGAGGACAAGTCAAGAATGACACAGAGTCTGTGTTATACATTATTTAACTAGTATTTATCATGCATTGTAAATAGACTAAACTTGTTTGTTTGTTTATTTTTGAAGCTTCGCATATGTATATACACAAGAAGAGCAGGGCGGACTTTATTTGGGATTGAAAAAGCTGAATACAATTGTTATGCCATATGCATAGTTAATATGCATAAATGAAGTGAAATAATAATAAAATGTGATTCATTGTTTCATGTTCTATGCTTGGTTATATAGGCAAGACTATAAGCATATATACATACTTGATAAATACCATGAAACAAGATTTCTGTCTTCTATGCATAAGGCATCATTAGTTGAAAAACTGAATGGTACATCAAACAACATGCATAGTTATGTGTATCCAGGAGACCATGGCCTAGTGATACCCGACTGAAAAGCCTATGAAAAGAGGAATGAACAACTGAAACCAAAATCTGTCGGATATGCAACTATTCAACTGTCCAAAAGAGCTTACTTTCTAGAGTTCAGCTCTAGTCAGACGAAATAACACAGTTTGGTGGGGTGGTGTTTTCTTGCGTGTCGCGCCCTCCCTCACTTCACTTCTACTTTCCTACAGTAACCGCGGGATTAACTTCTACCACCCTAATGACAACGAGTCCGAATACTGACATTCTTTCTTCGGGAGAGCTAACTCTGCATGTACCAGAAATAACTAGGGAACAGGATGAAGATATTTCGGAAGTGATAGACTCCATTAAATACCGCTCGATTGTGTTCTACGACGAAGAAGTACCTGTATATATCAAACTGAAGCTAAAAGAGCACGATGCAGCTAGTTCACAATCGATTTTGGAATTGGTGGCTATAGCAGTTGAGCTAAAGATAGTTGGATCTATCCCGAGCTCTCAGCAGGGAACTCAGCAGGACGGGAATGCAGAGAAGACGTACATAACTTATTCTGAGATTGTGAACCAGGACAATTTAATTCATAAAGATATTGATACAGCTATATGGAAGGTAGCAATACCAGTGGAGCACCCTAGGACTAGACTAATCAATCCGTATGCAATGGTGGATGCGGTGGTGAACATTACGAATGAAATGACAGATGGTATAGAAGCAACAAAAAATATCGAAGACACAGCCACTTATCTCCAGGAGTTTGTGCCTGTCCAGGAAATTAACCTATTTGACGCGCTGAGTTACAATTCTAGTACGAATAAAGTCCAATCAAGTCTATCAGCATCGCGGGTAGAGCAGGGGGACCCCGAAAAGGATTCGTCTTCTGCCAAAAATAGATCAAGCGATGGCAATCCCGCAAATGACAAGTATGAAAAATTGACAAATCTTTCAGCAGAACTCAGATTGCCAGTCTTCCCGTCGTTAAATCTTCGATTGAGATGTACCAAAGCTACTGGAATTCAGGATAACCTGATTGCCATTTTAAATTTGAGCTCAAGTGATACTTCAAAAGTTGATGTATTAATCAAATCAGTCACGTTTGATATTGTTGGGGGTACTAATACACCTTTAGGTCCGAGAGATTTCCCGTTATCTCTGACGCCTGGCGAAGATTGTATGCTATCATATACACTTTCTCATTCTGATGTGTTCTTACTAACGAAAGAACAATCCGATTCCAGAATCAAACCAGTGTCTATTATAGTTGAATCAGTCCCGATTCTCAACCAAGAAGATACAGAGAAAATGCCGGTCATCACGACTCGCTGGGACACTGTGGTGGATTTTGATATTTCTCCTGTTCCTCCTAAGGATTCTGTACCTCCGCCGTCAGTTATCAGTTCTACGTCAGCATCTCAACTAGCAGGTAATTCATCTCTGTCGACAACAGCGTTGGCAGGTATGGGGATCACGGTACCACCACCACCTCCCCCTCCCCCTCCTCCAATTAAGAAGCTGAACAAAATGTCCCGGAACAGCAGTTCTACTTCAGTTCCAACATTAGGAAGAAATAATACTAATACTCGATGGCAGCAATTGAACGGCTTAACATTAAGTTTCTCTGGTCCAAGTGCCGTTAAGGTCTCAGATACTTTCCAATGGAAAATTTTTGCTGTCAACAAGTCTCAAGTCGTCAGGCATTTGAGCTTATTTATCCAACCCTCTGAAAAAATGGAAAAAACGTTACCTCGAAATTTTGACATCTATCCTGTGATTGACCGGAACTCGCTCAAGCGAATGTATCAGTCAACGGCTCTTGAAACCCCAGGACTTATCTGTCTCGCTAATGACATTCGGTTAGGGCCATTATATCCACAGGCATGTTTTGAAACGGAAATCAGTCTCTTGGCTTTATCTTCTGGCGTTCACACTTTGGAAGGTCTAACTGTGATGGATCAAGCCACTGGGGATAGCTACAACTGTGGTAAGTTATTGGAAGTAGTTATCAATGATGATTAAGCTGTTTAGAACTTTATAAACAAAAACAAAAAAAACAAAAAGGGGGCCGCGTATAGCTTCGTTTATACACGCTGTTTCTATAAAAATGGCTGTGGGTTTAGATGGAGGAGCGGCTGTGGTATGAGGCTAACTGTGCCTATTTCAAGTCTTTTTGGTAACCGCCGGTCCGATATCTCTCGTAAACACCGTAAACACAGATGTCCACGGTACTACACGAAGAACCAAAGCTAAATGCCAATAGTGTGAGTGGGGTAGGAAGTAGTATAAGGTGCTTACCCGAGACTAATCTTTCAATAGCCAGTTGCAGTCGACAGGCTGAAGACTTTAACTGATGAAGCATGTCAAACTGTGATTGGAAACAGTGAATACGACCACGAAGGATCCTCCACCTGGAATGCAAGCGTTATATCAAATATTCTCGAAAAGCTTAAAGAGGAAACCAAGGGATATAAATATGTAGTCTTTCTCACAGTTGTAGATAAGTCTACGACTGGTCCAAGCGGAATCAGAGGCTCATGCGGAAGTGTTGTGAATCCGGAAAAAGATGGCGTTTGGAACTATAAATGGGACAGTGGTGAAAAAGTGGCTGCAATTGTTAGTATTAGTTGGATTCATGCAGGTAGTAACTAGTCTATAGGCTAATTTCATCATTTTGCATTTTATACTTGCAAAGCTCGTATTTATCTTTACACCATTGGTTCCAGCTATATGCACTACACAAAAATCGTTAATTACTATTACTATTATTATTATTATTATTATTACTCATGGCCTCAAATGGGCAGAAGCATTTTTGAAAAGAGATTGCCACATGAAAGCCTCACTTAATAACAACTCCATATCTTTTTCTGACCAATTCTTTGTCGGCAAAGCCTGAAGAAACATCATGATTTCTTGGAAATCCATTTTTTGCAGCTTTGCAGACCATTTAACCAAGAAGGCCGCGCATACATATACGTGGAATTCAGAGAAGCCATCTGCTCCTTCAGCCATATACGTATCCCACATTCTCGTGATGTTTTTCACGCTCAATTCTCTCATTAGTAGGCAGTTCATCCATCGAAAGCTGAATTGCATGAACTCCACATTTTCATGTTGCAGATGCTTGACCAGATTGTTGTCTATTCGTTGGGTTAAGTCTCGAAGCTCCGCAACCTGACGATGGATCCCTGGCTGAGCATGGATATAATTATCCTGAATTCCGTCTAATAATTTTGTCAGACACCAAAAACTATCTGCTTCGACCACATCCAACACTTCCTTCGGTAAAGTTCCCGGATCGTAAACTTCTGGATCACCATCAATATATGCTGAAAGGAAAGATTGGAAGAACGGGGTAACTAAGTCATTAATACCTTGAACATAACCGCTGGCAGGGTGTCGAATAGCCCAAAGGTATAAAATCCGCTCTAATGCTCTTTGAGTGGCGTTGAAACTATATAGTTTGATGTGAGGATTAGTTCTAGGCACGTCAATAGAAATCTGATGCCACATTGCATGGTCCAGTCCACTAGAGAACACTTGATTGACGCCATCTAAGTATTCTTTGCGTTTCCTCGCCAACGTGGCGACCCGTCGTTCGGCATTAGTGGGCAGATAACCTAATAGTAATTGCCAGGACATTGGCCGCAGTTCTTCAGGTATGCCGGACCAGGACAGTCTCTTGAGCTCGTTCAAATCTACATTACTGGCTTGAAGGATTTTTTTGAACCTGTTTATTCGGGATAAACGGGAGTTTAATTCCTCGATTTCTGCCGTCGTTTTGTTGTCGGACGCGAAAGTTGATTCCGAGGATTTTTTATGCATTGAATATAATTGGCTTGCCGGATCTCTCATGATTCCGTCGAATTGTGATTTCAATCCACTTGGGTTACTGAGTCGTGACGGTCCAGCTGAGGACGACGATGTGACAATTGGATTATATAGGTCTTTTGTTGATGAAGATGCACTGACAGGGGCGGATTCCGGTTTATGTTCGATTGACTTTTGGACTCGTTCGTTCGCTACAAGGTCGTGTTCGACATTAGCGTCCCAATCATCATCGAGATCGAAATAGGACTTTTTGGCTTTCCGAGAATATTTTGAATATTCGGATGGAGAGGTTGTGACACTAAAAAAAGCACATTGTTAGAGGGAAGGAGAAAAAGATAGAACAGACACCGGCACACATACGATTCCTTCCTCAAAGCAGCGGCATGAGAAAACGATGCCCCAATCACTTTATTGTCTGCCTCGTTTGCAGTGCTGGATGTTTATCACCTCTATTAGTATCGACATCTAATAAACACAACGACGAATTTTTTGGAGAAAGCTCACCTTGATGGTTTATATGAACTGGATAGTCGCTTGAAGAAAGCAGGCGCGGGGGTGCCTCGCCCACCATTCTCATCAAACACGTACTCTGACCGGTCTGTAAAAAGAGGAAAATCCGTTAGCAACACACGAACATGATTTAAAAAGACACTGAAAACCAGCTATGATGCTTCACTAACCCAATTGAACCATCTCCTAGAAGCAAAAAAGAAAAGAAAAGAGAGCATATATTTAGCATACCGCGCCCACAGAAATAAAAATTTGAACTAAAGCCAAACTTACAGGCCTGGAGTTTTGAGAGTCCATATAACTTGTTCGTTTAAAAGACCCCTCCGCTGTGAAGTGAACCAGCACCCAGAACAACGACAGTGATTTAAAAGACACCGGGCCGATAATAGCGCTGTATCTGTCACCCACCACTTGACTCCACTTTAATATGTTAGATAAGGGCCACTTCCGGGTAAAGTAAAATTTCACACTGCGAGGAAGCTCTTTTTCTTTTAGAATCAATTTATATCCTTTCTTTCCTTTTCGTTTGGAACGGCTAGCATCAAACAATTATGAGTGAAACAACTCCAATTTGCAGTATGTTGCAACTCCCGGATTGAAGTTTTTTTTTTCCCTTCTTTCTCTTTTTTTCTTCTAACAATCGTTTGTGTAGAGACAGTTCTGGCCACTGGCATTGCTAAGCCCTTTATCGAGGAAATAAGTGCTGGAGTCAAAGCACTTGATAGAAAGCCGAAACTGGTTGGATTCCTAGCAAACTCCGATCCGGCGGCCAAGATGTATGCAGATTGGACTGGGAAAACCAGTGAAAGTGTTGGGTTCGTCTATGAGTTGCGTGTGGTCGAGAAGGACGACCTGGAAGGGGCCATCATGGAGGCCAATGATGATGATGACGTTGATGGAATTATGATCTATTTCCCAGTCTTCGGTGGGGGCCAAGATCAATACATACAACAAGTGGTCGCCCCAAGCAAGGATGTCGAGGGATTAAGCCATTTGTACATCCAGAATATGTACCACAATCGACGATTCCTGGATAAGGAAGAGACTCAAAAATCCATTCTTCCGTGTACACCACTGGCTGTGGTCAAGGTGCTTGAGCACGTTGGTGTGTATAATACAGTGCTGCCCTATGGCAATAGACTCTACGGTAAGACTGTCACAATTATCAACAGAAGCGAGATTGTCGGGCGCCCGCTGGCTGCCCTCCTGGCTAATGATGGTGCGACCGTCTATTCTGTCGATATCAATGATATCCAGAAGTACACTCGTGGTGATGGAATCCGTTTCAAGAAGCACCACGTGACCGATACCAACGTTGATTTGAAGGAGGCAGTTTCCCACTCCGACGTTGTGATCACAGGCGTTCCCAGCGCACAGTACAAATTTCCGATTGAATATATCAAATACGGGGCAGTATGCGTGAACTTCTCAAGTGAAAAGAACTTTTCTCCAGAAGTCAAAGAGCGGGCGTCTATCTATGTTCCTTCCATTGGTAAAGTGACCATTTCCATGCTATTAAGGAATCTACTTAGACTGGTTAACAACAGGGCCAATCGAGCCAATTGAGCCAATTAATAAATTATTTGAATGAACCACCTCCCCTTCACAACATGCATATGACGTAATTTTCTGATACGACTATCGCTCAATGTCTCATAATATAACGGGTTTTCATAGTTAACGTTTTCTTTCAACATTTTAAATCCACCCGCAGTACT
>JAJLUR010000059.1:0-61414 GCA_030674225.1 Blastobotrys terrestris | reverse complement strand
TTTTTTTTTTTTTTTTTTTTTTTTTTTTTTTTTTTTTTTTTTTTTTTTTTTTTTTTTTGAAACAAAGTGCTTCTGAGGGGGAGCAGCAGAGTTAATTATATGGTCTTATTCGAGTATTATATTAACGGAAAACTACGTACTAATTGATGTGCATCTCTTTATCCTTTTCATAACTCTGAATAAAACAATAGTTGGTAGTAGCAAACACCTCGACTTGATCCGCCGGCAACTCAGCTCTTTCTCTGTAAATAAGGGGGCCAGATATATAATGGACAATGACTTACGAGAATGCGTTAAACAACGGATAATTGTGAATGATTTTTCCTCCGTAGAGTACTAACTCGTCTTTAGCGCTGATTTGGATCAGTATGAACACTGCTGTATTTTGCACCAGTACACTTGCCTTTCTATAACTTCTGATGGAACACACTGCTTGAAGGTGAACTATAAAAAGGGTTAGCATGCTATAATGGTTTTTATTGTTTTCCGTTTACAATATATCTTTCCATAGCCATTTTTTTAGTGTTAAGAGGAAGGGAATCTCTATGGCCTATATTTCAAGGTTTAACTTTTTTGTCGTCTCCGTCTAATAAGCTCCATCCTGGAACACACGACACGCAGAGTCGAATTGAGAAAAATAAGGCTTGTGTTATATGTACACTTGAAAACTCAAGTCTTACCATTATGTATAGTTGAAAACCTAAGTGGTTTTGCATAAAACCAAAATAGTAATAACATGTACATGAAGTACAAGTACTTTGTCCTCAAAAGGCGATATGCGTATCTATTTGCTCTTTGTCAGAGGCGCGTATACGTTACTAGAAGCTTCATTTTTTAATGATATCAACTATGTGCGTACCGCTAACAATACCATGAACGCACAGACCCAATTGAAGACGGAGATTCAAAAAAAGCCAACAGCAAACCCAAATGATGACGTGTTTATGATTCAATATATATCAGTATAGAAGATAGAGCATTAATTGATATGGACTTCTTGATCCTTCTCGTAACTTTGAAGATGAGGATCGTGAGCAGAAACAAAGGCTGACACTTGATCGGTTGGAAGAGCAGCACTAAAGTTCTGTTAATACACCTGTTTCCAGAAATAATCTCTTTCCAATACTCACGCAAACCCCTTGATCAAGCTGTATTCTTGAACAACCTTGCCACCTGAGCTGGCAACGTTATCCTTAGCACTATCATCATCGTTAGCACCGCACTCCCTGCGTTATCTCCACTAAACTTACTTTTGTACAACGCTGTCTGGAGTGTCTTCCTTAAAGGTAAACTAGTCCATGTCAGTATTATCCTGCGCGTCTAGAGCACTTTAAAATGCCTTACAATATATGATTCGGTGGCCATCTTAACAGTACTGTAAAATCTAGTTCTAGTAGTAATCGGTAGGGTTGATGGTCGCCACATCGTGTAACCAGATAAGGGGAGAACGGAGCTCCGAGATCACGTCATCCTGCAGCTACTCGGGTTCGAACCACGTAAAGTAAAGGAACAAGGGCAATCTCCGAGCTCACGTTCGTCGTGTTGGCTGTTCACAATCGACTACAATACTCGATATTTTATATGTATAATGCGTATGTACCAGCTAAAAGAATCAAACTTTCTCATGTGTCTCAAGATCCGACCCGTGAGCAGCAAAGAAGTGGTCTACTTTATCCGTCGGAATGTCGCAACTTTCAAAAAGATTAGCGTGGTTATAGGATAACTCGCTTATACAGAACTTACGTGAACCCTGTTGGAGCTTCCGGCGCACCAATGATGGTACCTCCTGACTTTGTAACAGTATCAATGGCTCTGTCACATTAGTATATATATGCGTGTGTATCAATAAGACCGGCACTCTATACTCACGCCTGGATTACATCTGGTGAAGTGCCCTCCTTAAAAGTGAACTATGGATCCTGTTAGCCATTAAGTTCCGTTTTTGAGGTGGTGTTTGCCTACAGTAAAAGTTTCTTTCGACATTTTTTTTTGCGGTGGGAATCTGTTATCAGTAAGTGGTTTATTTTTGTCTGCTGCTGCGATCACTCCCGACTGCATCATCTTGCGGTCCAGTCCGTATTTCCCAAAACAAAAACTATTTATTTGAATGTTTCAAGGAGCAATGCATTGATTAAACTACTACTGGATGTCTCCAACTACATCTTGTTCGCATGCTACGACATTAGGATTCTCAGTGATCACTGAGACATGGTTTTCCGGGATTTCAGCGCTAATTGTATCAATCATTAGAATCATTGTACGGATAATGGTCAGATATACTCGGTTACCTACGAGATCTGCTTGTATCGAGAGTCCTCTTGAAGGACGGCACCGCCAGCTCTCACAATGTAATGCTTTGCTCTAAGTGCAGCCGTTAGCAATAACCAAGGAACTATATTCTTTTAGACTCACAAACTATAATCCTCATCGGACATATCGTCCTTGAACGTAACCTGGAAGGGGGAAATTAGCGCCCTGTTTGCAGTTACGGTCTACAAGAGGGTGGGGCTCACAATGTATTTCAAGTGGACTGTATGGGTGGTGGTGGTCGTCATGGTTTCTACAGTTGAAGAAAGGTTGCAGCTTAAAGGATAGAAGGCAGCAACTATGTATGTTTATTTGGTCCTTGTCTCACGTGCGCGTACTCTCTGGGGGATCGGCGTGTTTATTTTTTGCCGTACATATGTATGGCCACAACATGAAACCGTTTCCGTCGGACCGGTGCGGCTTCGTATATACATATATATTTCTCTTCTTTCGTTATTAACCACATCTTGGTACAGGCTTCTACTAGTATATATGCATACCTACCTGTTTACAAAAATAAATTGCTTAAAGGCATTATGCGTATAGCGGTCAACTTTTTACACAGTCTGCATATCCATATGTGTCCCATGTGGCCTGACCATATATGCATAGGCAGAAGGAGCTAGCTATGCAGAGCTAGCTGTGTGGGGTATGCATTCAGGTATGCATAGCTATGCATATGGTGCATATGTGAATTTGTGCATAGCTAGCTATAACATGGGACCGAGGCCATTTACCCTGCGAGGCCGATGTATGCAGATGACTTGCGTGATATTGTTTCGAAGAAGCAAAAACATGGCGTTGCAGCGCTGCGTTTTTGTTGCTTCTTCTCGAGAATAAAACAGCTTCAGAGCGGACGGAGGAGTCAAGGCGTAAGAGGGTCCATGTATGTCTTGTGAACAGCATCCTTTTCTACATATAATAGAAGAGACAAGCGTACAATTGGCCCTCAAAGCTACTTTTTCTTACTTCTCTTCGTAGAATTAAGAAGTCCCTAGAGAAAACCCCGCCTGGCTTGGTCTAAATACTCCAGAAAACTACTTTCGATCGCCTCCGCTTTTTTTTGCTAGGGCCACTCACACCGTTGTCGGGTCTTTCCGCAGTAGCCCAGAAGAACGGTCAGTGACATCGGGCCGATGCATAAAACCACGTTTAGGTTGCAGATCATTTCCCGAAGAGGCAACCAGAACAAAGGAGTGTGGGTGGGCAATTATTATAAGACGATCATGGGGACACGGCCAGACTTCATTAGTACTCAGAACATGGACGATGAATTGAAGCATAGAGTACTGAAGATACAGACGCCAGGTAGCGAAGATCACAGCTCGCAACTGGGCAGCAGTCCGCGATCGGACTCGGATAAGACGCTGTTCACGCCTATTTCGTCGCCAGGTTCTTCTACCCACTGGATTGGGTCGTCACCACCGTTGAGAAGGGTGGATGGGGCGGATGACACAGAGGAAAGCGAAGGAATGCGCTGGTTTGCAGGTGAGCTAGATATTTCGACTGCTAAATTGATAGGCAAAGGATCGTTCTGCGCCGTGTATCGGGCAGTGGGCTCTGTTGCTTCCAAAAAGCTCTATGCCGTTAAGATACCCTCCTACGACAGTCACATAGAAATGCTGTTCCACGAAGCTAAGATACTGACATCTTGCGCGGGGTTTGCAGGATTAGAAGTTTTCCACGGGCTCATAGCGTATCCCCGTGCGGAGTCGTATGGTATTGTGTTGGACTATTATCCGCATACCCTGGAGAGTTATCTCGAAAGTATCGCGTGGAAGAATAACCCGGACTCGATAGAAAACTATGTTGGCGAAGAATTATGGAAGAAATGGGCTCGTCAATTATGTGATGGCCTCAAAACACTACAGTCGCAGGAAATTGTTCATGGAGATGTTAAAAGCGCCAATATCTTCCTGGATTCACAACTGGACGCGTATCTGGGCGATTTCTCGTCGGCACACACATTAACAGAGTTCAAACATACCCCGGACATCCATTCCACGCTAGCCATCTCCGTCACCTTTTCAGCTCCGGAGTTGCTTTCAAGAAACAGCGATGCTGTACCCACCTTTTCGTCCGATCTCTATTCCCTTGGCCTGGTGCTATTCCATGCTGCTGCCGGAAATGAGCCCTATGACCTAGCCATCAAGAACTTCAGCCAAAAGCTGCTATGGGCACAGCGGGGATATGCGCTTACGTATTGTTCTGATCAAGACGCTTTGAGAATTCGATCAGTTCGCCCTCTTCTGGAGATGTTTGTGAAGTCAAGAGATTCCGTAGACAAAATACTCCAATGTATAAGCTGACTACTCTGCTATAGCTACTATGGCCCTCGTTTCTAGCGTTGAAACTACATACTGTTTTTACTTCATTCTTTTTCGAAAAAAAAAAAAAAAACAAAAACAAGAACAAAAACCAAAAAAACTGTCGGGTGCAATTGCTATGCAAACATGTACTGAGGAAAGCAAGAGACCTAACTGCTTGATCGCAGTTTGATTATCCATGCTCAACTTGGACGAAAGCTCTGGGCGAGAATCGTGCGCCGCACAAGCACCGAGATTGGCCGACGACTTGCATAAATGCAACAACGTTGGGAGTTTGGAAGATAAGAAAATTGAAATATCGCATCCGGACAGATCAAGAACACCTCAACCCTTGTAGGGAAGGCATAATACAGATTTCAGAACGGAAGAGTCATCCGTGATTATAACTCGTGGACGCGTCGAATCTACGCGAGCATTACTACATAAAAGGCGAGAAGTGAGGGCATTGCGACCTTATAGTTGAGGACCCTTTTTTGACGACAGAATATGAGTGACACATCGCCTGTTCCTCAGGACGACACGAGAACGTCCATGCCGCCTCCTGTAGACGCGAACTCTGCACATAGCTCTGGAAACGTTCTCATGACGCCCAAGACTCATATAAAGACGGAACCAGATGCTGCAGATGGAGGCCACGGTGGTACTAATGATGTGGCTACTGAAATTAGACGCCCAATTTTGCAACGGACGTCTGTTGGACGTAGCATGTCGCCTCAGGTTGAATCTCCAGGGTGTAACTATCCGCTTACGTTTGCGAATTCGATATCTGCGGGCACGACGGAAAATTCCACTGGCGCCCATCATAATAACAATAGTACCAATCCAGAAGACTCCAACGACGCGGGAGGAGGAGGAGCTGGGCCCCAAAGTGAAGAGGAGTCCCGGGTTTCAGCATATGCGCGACTGGATTTCGAATCCTTCACTTTTTATGTGCAGACACTTCAGGTTATTTTAGGCAGAAGAGCCGAAAATGGCTCGGGCATGGTAGATGTCCATTTGGGCCCTGCGAAGGCCATTTCCAGACGACATGCCAAAATATTTTATAATTTTGGTACTCAAAGATTTGAATTATCTGTTTTGGGCAGAAATGGTGCGTTTGTTAGTGATGTGTTTGTTGAGACGGATTCGACTGTTCCATTGACAGATGGGTAAGTGACGAAGGAACGAACAATAAAATAGTTGTGCCATGTTATGCTAATCATATCTTTTATAGAACCAAGATCCAGATTGGACAAATACCCTTCACCTTTGTGCTACCTTCTGTCCCAAAGGAAGAGGCAGAAGAAGAAGGAGAAGAAGAAGAGACGGAAACTTCGATAGCTCAAACCTCATTAAAGGATTCTCCAAATATCGACCCGGCGTTTGCTTCAGAGTTGGCTAATGAAGAGCTCACACAGCCAGCACCAATTCAGCACCAAGCCCAGGCTACGACTACTGTAAGTATGAAGCCAAAGAAACAGCCACGACGAGAGTTCCTGCCTGAGGAGATCCCCGAGGAATATAGAGAAAAACCGCCTTACTCCTATTCGCACCTCATAGCGTCGGCATTGAGGTCGAAGGATCCTGTCAACGGAATGTCACTATCTGAAATATACAAGGCAATCCAGGATCTATATCCATATTACTACTATTGTCCTCATGGATGGCAAAACTCGGTTCGACATAATCTGTCGTCCAATAAGGCGTTCAAAAAGATTCAAAAGGAAGGCAAAGGCTGGTTATGGGGTATCGACGAGGAATATTTCATTGAAAAAGAACGCCAGAAGAAGCGTGCAATGGAAAAGAAGGCAAATGCTTCGGCCGCTAGTTCGGCGCAAAAGGCTAACAAGGGCAATAATAATATTTTCCACAATCAAGGCATACGGTCTCAATCAGTGGCTAATCCTCCAGTGAAAAAGGAGCGTGAAAAAACCATTGCTGAATTGGCCCGGGAAATTGAAATTCAACGACAGGGTACCCATCATTATCATCCTACGGCATACGACAATAATTACGACAATAATAATGACGAAAACAATAATACTAATACCGACACTAATAACAACTTGGATGCTAATTTATTTTCTAACCAAAATTCATCGTCTGCTGCTGATGTTACTAATGCTGATATTGATGCGCTATTAAATTCTAATTTTAATAATGACGGAGAATTACAGGCCGCCGCATACAACCATGGACCTCCTATTGCTCCGAAGACTACGCAACCACCGAAGATTTCTCCAAACTTGCCCAACATTAGGCCTGCCCCTGCGCCCTCTCAACAATCGATAGCTCCTCGTGTTCAGCCTTCGTTGGCTGCTGGTCAAAACACTTTTAGAATGGTCAAACCGAGCACTTCGAAACATGACAATACTACAAAGATGACTACCACTACACCTTCATCATCCGCTTCTCCTCCTATGAACCATTCTGTGCCACAAATGCGGGTGCAACCCCAACAGTCAAAAGTTGAAAAGAAGCAGCCCCCGAAGACTACGCAAAATAAACCCAAGGGTAGTGGTGTGGCTCAAGCTATGGAGGCAGCTGGTATAAAGTTGAATCCGGGAACTATAAAAACATTGTCTGCGTTTCAGCAGAAGTTGCAAGAAACCATGAATGGCAATACCCAAACGTTGACCCAGACACTGGCGCTGGCAATTGCACAAGCCGCTAAAGAAAGTGGAGGCGGTCCTCAACAGATTGCAAGCATGCTGAATAGCAAGACTCCGTCTGAGTTGATCACTCTGCTGACGAAATCTCTTGCTACGGTCAAAAACAAGGCTGGTAGTGTTGCAGCTGCCACAGCATCGTCTTCGTCAACGTCAGCAACAAAGAAATCCCAAAACGAGAAGCAGAAAAAATCAGTAGAAGCTAGTGAGAGTACTCCTACACCGCCCCCGCCCCCAACAACCGCACACTCGGAATCCTCTGCCCCTAAATCTAAATCTCCTCCGCTGTATAAACAGGAACAGCAGGATCGACAACACCATCCTCCTGCTTCCACCCCTCAACCGTCACAACCAACAGAGTCAACGCCCCAGCCACAATCGCCAGCGGCAGATTCGCAACCAGCTTCAGGACAACTCTCTCAGCCGCAATCTAACCTGTCTACTCCACAAGCTAAACCAGTAGCATCACAGGCAGCTTCCGGCTCACAACCAGATTCGCAACCAGTTTCACAACCAGATCCGCAACCAGCTTCACAGCCAATTCCACAGCCAATTCCACAGCCAACTTCACAACCAACTTCACAACCAGCTTCACAACCAGCTTCACAACCAGCTTCACAACCAGCTTCACAACCAACGTCGCAACCATCCTCTCAGCCGCAATCTAATCTGTCTACTCCAAAAGCTAAACCAGCTCAACCAGCCAAGTCAGCATTCAGTGGAGGTAAACTATCTACGTCTCTTGAAAGCATTCAACAGATGATCGACAAGGCTAGTAGAATGCCGAATCCATCACCTGAAGTTTTGAATGCGATTAGACAGTTAAAGGAGCATGCCGAGAAATTAAAGGCATCGAAGGCAGCGGCATCAAATAACAAACGACCACCTGATGATCAATTAGATAACGGTTCCAACAAAGCTGCGAAACGAGAAAATGAATCACCTTCTACCACCTAATTTGTAATGAGATTTGACGAGTGTATTGTATAATAGTAATTGTAGATATTTTTTGTACTCAAATGGGTAGCATTTTTTTTTTCTTTCAGTAAGGCGTTACATCACTAGAAAGAAATAGAATTCTTACAGAAACAGGGATTTCTGAGTGTAAATGCCTCTACCAATATTATGTTTTTCAAAGGTGACAAACCAGACCTGCTAGGCCAATAGCTATAATAGTATATTTTGTATGAGATTTCAGAGAGTAGTTCTAACGTTATTAAAGGAACCTTCTTCCTCCTTGGCCCTCCAGAACTCGGGGCCAACATTGAAATTGCCATGATAATTCCAACCGTTCTCGGTGATATGGTAAAGGTTAATAGAGCCACCAGAATAAGCATCTCTATGGGTGGCAGCCAAAATGGAACGCTTACCAAGAGCTAGCGCCTCGTCTAATGTTAAATCCCATTTATAACTAGCGTCCAAAACACCATAGGCAAACGTTTGACCAGAACCGACACAAAACAAGTCACCCGGTAACCTAGTACCATCAGAATCGACGTAATAAATACGAGGACCTTCTCTCTTTGTGTATCCACAAATCATGGTACCCATGGACAGCCCGGCACCCTTATATTCGTAAGTTAAATTAGATAGCATTTTCGAGGCCGCTGCCACCGAGATTCGCTCCTTGTGCTCCAATTCGTATAACCTACATCGGGCACCCAACCAGGATTCCCAGAATTGACAATCAGCAGCACCACCAGCCATGGTTCCCAACAGGAATGGGTTAATTTCAATAACCTTTTTGACAGTGTTGGAACCGATCCAGTTACCGGCAGACGCTCTCGAGTCGACGGCCACAATAATTCCTTCCTTGAATCTGAATGCTAATGTGGTGGTACCGTGCGCAATCTTGATTTTACAGTCTGGATTTACAGAATCATCTGTGTGACTTCGCAGGAATGCAGTTGGCTATAAAGTCGGGTTAGCATAATTTGGTGGCGTTTATAGCACGTGTGTAAATATTTACCTGTGATATTGGGGGAACAGCGATTGATGGGTTCAGAGCATCAATTGTGGCCTCATCAGCCAATCTGTGATTTTCAGCTAGTTCTCTCTCTTGGGTGGCGGAGCGTGAGAATTTGTTTGCAATTGCCTCCATTGTGTGTTGTGTTGTATTCGTAAGTGCCGGTTTGTGGTGGAGAGTGTCGACCTTGGGATAGGAGAGTGGTGAGGAATTCGGGACTCCGTTGGGACAAAAGACTGAAAACTAGGGTCATCTACTGCGGAGAACAGATGCGACATGCACATGGTTGGATATTGACAACTGTATCGTAGATGTATTTATTTTTTTTGAGCCGTGGAGGAGTAATATATATAAGTTGTGTAGGTTTCGGTATGCGTATGTGGATATGCATAACGTGTATGCATATTGATAGTTTGTGATATGGATATCCCTAAGCGTGCACGTATGTATTCATGTATGCATGCATTTTAGACTGTATTTATGCAAATGCCTAATTGAAAAATATGGATATGGTTATTGCCCTCCAAGTCCGATTCAACCCGTTGGTAACTATGCATATGTATATGCATACGAGTATTGAATGACTCAACAATTAGATGTATGCATAGTTTTCTCATGGAAGAATATGACCTTTGTACAGTTCTGGCGGCGAAAAAGTTGGCCGCTATGATAATGTTACCATACAAAACTCCAATCTGCTTTGCTCTACTTTTGGATATGTAGGTGTGATACGGGTCCTATTGAGGCAATTTGTTTTGCAATGCTTATAATCGCTTCGGTTTTCAAAAACCTTGACAATCTAGACAGTGGTAAGGACGGAACCGCAAAACAAAAACACCATGTGACACCCGCAAATTAATTTTTTTTTTCTTTTTAATATACAAGGGATTCATATTACTATGAATTGACCGATTACGATGTATATGCGTATGAATAAGTATATAGTGTCTGGATTTTCAGATTAGTTTTTACTACATATGGCCAGCCCCTAGTATGCATGTAGGACGCACTCAATTACAGCGTGCAAGTAGATACCAAATCTATGAACATAAACGAATAAAACCCGTCAAGTCGCTGTAATTGATATCTAACAAAAAATTAAACCTCATCACCGACGTTAGTTTAAACTCTCGCCTATTTCCACCCGTCGTGTTGTGACGAGATCGTCAGTTTGACGTCGGCCCGATTGGGACAATAAACAGTGGGAGCGATTGTTGTTATGTTATAGAGTATGTAAGAGACCCCTTGATTTTTTTTTTCACACACCGAATAAACACCAAAATGTCCGAAAAGCCAGCTGAAAGCAAACCAACTGAGCCAGTCAAGGCTACTGAGGAAAAGAAGGAAGAAGGGAAGACCTTCGAAGCCGCTGCTGAACAAAAGAACGCCTTCGCGATGTTTGGTGGAGCCAAGCCAAAGACTGAAGAAAAGAAGGACGATGAAGACAAAAAGGAAGAAGCCGGCGAATCCAAGGAGGAAGAGGCCCCAGAATCTCCAGACGTTCATTTCGAGCCTTTAGTCAAGCTAGAAAAGGTTGAAGTCAAGACTAACGAAGAAGAAGAAGAGAGTGTCTTCAAAATGTAAGTCTAGCCTGATAAGCCAATTGATTTACCACTAACAAGCCAATAGCCGTGCAAAATTGTTCCGTTTCGATGCTGAAGCTAAGGAATGGAAGGAAAGAGGAACTGGTGACGTCAAGTTCCTCAAACACAAGGAGTCTGGCAAGGTTAGACTGCTCATGAGAAGAGACAAGACCTTGAAGATCTGTGCCAACCACTACATTCTCCCAGAATACGTTTTGAACCCTAATGTCGGCAGCGACCGAAGTTGGGTATACAATGTTGCATCTGATGTTTCTGAAGGTGAGCCAGAAGCTCAAACTCTTGCCATCAGATTTGCCAACAGCGAAAATGCCGAAAACTTCAAGAAGGAGTTCACCAAGGCTCAAGACGACAACAAGGCTGCTTTTAAGAAGGAATAATCTATGTAGATTTGAGTAAAAAGCGGAAAAAAAAAATAATAAACCTGTATAATTATTACAATATTACAATTAGGCACTTTGAAAGCCATTACGAATCGTGGGACGTAGTGCCATCGACAGCTTCTTTTTTCTTCGAAAGTAAGCTAAAAAAAAAAAAAAAACAGGAAAAAGTGGCTCTGAGAAGTCAGCATTTTCATAGAAGGACGGGTGCCCGCACGACATAGCCTTACTAAGAATGCCAACTTTTTGCAGCTATGATATGCAAAGAGCAACACGATGGATATATACGTATATAATGGTGTGGTATCTCCGGTCGTCTAGGGATTTTTTTTTTTTTTTTTTTTTTTTTTTTTTTTTTTTTTTTTTTTTTTTTTTTTTTTTCGAAAAGAAACAAAAGTCGACCTATTGATTTTGACCGTTCCATAGAAAAGCAAGACGCTGTGATAACAGAATCGTCCACCTTTTGTAAGACACGGACGAGGCTCGCCCTCATAAATAGACCCTGATCACCCAGAAATGGCTTCAATCAGATAAGATCGGAGAAATGCCGATTTGGGAATACTCTTTAGGGCACAACCCTAACGCTGACGGGACTGGTTTTAAAAAGTCCCAGACTGAAATTTTCGGCGAGGAGCGGTTGGAGCACTGACGCAAAAGAACCAAACGCTTGATTTTCTTTGAAAGTTTACTAACCCAGACGACGACCGAACGACAGCCCGTAAAAATGGTAAGGAATATTGCGAAAAGAGAGGAGAGGAAACGGATGAGCGGTATTCGAGAAGGAGGAGAGTCCATTTGATTGCTATGCTACAACGACTTGGCAGAATAAACTACCGAGACGACCAGTACAATGTAGCTGTGACAAATATCAAGACGAATACGCCCATCCTTTACCTTACTTATTCTTTTGTGTGTTTAGAACGATGAGTATACTAACTTAGACTTTTGATAGTCCGACACTAAAGACAAGTCCGCCAACCCTATGAAGGAAATCAAGATCGAGAAGCTCGTTCTCAACATCTGCGTCGGTGAATCCGGTGACAGACTCACCAGAGCTGCCAAGGTTCTCGAACAGTTGTCTGGTCAAACCCCAGTCTACTCTAAGGCCAGATACACTGTTAGAACCTTCTCCATCAGAAGAAACGAAAAGATCTCCGTCCACGTTACCGTCAGAGGACCAAAGGCTGAAGAAATCTTAGAAAGAGGTCTTAAGGTCAAGGAATACGAATTGAGATCCAAGAACTTCTCTGATACCGGTAACTTCGGTTTCGGTATTAACGAACACATCGACTTGGGTATCAAGTACGACCCAAATATTGGTATTTATGGTATGGACTTCTACGTTGTCTGTGGCCGTGCTGGTAACCGTGTCTCTCGTAGAAAGAGAGCTCAAGCCAAGGTTGGCAAGCACCACAAGCTTGGTAAGGAAGAGACCATCAAGTGGTTCAAGCAAAAGTATGATGCCATTGTCTTGGACAAATAAGCCATTTGTATAAAATATTTTCCTTAATACAAAATTTCTGTTACGACTTCGCTCTCTTGTACATTCCATTACCGGGGGTTTTCGCGGGAAAAGCGGTATGCACTGAGTGTTACATGGATTTTCTATATTGTGCTTCCCTTATTCCAGAAAAATTACCATGCGATAGTATATATAGGAACACACAGTTTTGGGGCGCCCCATGGCTGGCTTGTCAATCAGCTCTGCCGATGCTGGCAATGGTGCACTCCCGGCTTCTTTTTTTTTTTTTTTTCTCCCGGAAAAGCAAAAAGCAATGCGGGACCATATATGCATAGCTACACCAGCATATCCGTAATCACGTGACTTATTCATAATATATATAGATGTACATGAATATACGGGATTCAGCCTTCAGTCTCTGTCGCTCTTGCCTGTTAAAGTAGTTGGCCAATCTGGACCGTTCCGCTAACATTTATCTGGAATTGGAGACAGACTTTACTGAGGATCTCGGAGCCCACCCGTGTCGGGGCGACTGCATAATATTTTTTTTCTAGAAGCCGATCTCAGATCTGGCACCGCAGGAGTGGGATATGCGAGAAGAATCTGTGCAGAGGGTGGAATTAATTCCACGATCATTTATGCCGTCCCCTTTCTTCAAAATAGAGTTAAATAGAGCATCAGAGACAGGCATGCGTTCCTGCATGTCGGTTTACAAGCCTTCTGGGTTCTTGTCCTAGTCTCTCCCTCTCCTGCAATAAGATATGCATGCAGTGTGATCGCCCTGCCTAATATAGAAATGCGTAAAGTTTTTTCAAGGCGTGACAAGTGCGATAAATAATATATTATCTCGAAGGGTGGTGGTGTTTCACATTGGGGGGTTAAGCGAATCTGAAGATATTATTTAGAAAGAATGGATATATAAAGGGGAACATATTTCCCTTATTATCGATGTAATTTTTTTTTGTCGCAATATCGTTATCATTAATATTATTAATTTTTTTGTTTTTACAATGAGTGTTGTCAGTAACTCAACAACAGTCCGTCTGCGTACGAACAACAATGCGAAGCGTGGCAGTCCTCCTGCAAACCAATTACAATGGTTCCTGGAGCATACCGATGTGGCTCTTCGGGGTATGAGCTTACGGGACCGCGAAGAATTAGCCTATCAACTCGTACGCTCGATGAAACTACCGAGTAATAGCGTCCACAAATTTGCCCTGAGAATCTCAGACGGAAGTAGGTGGGACTTCTCACGGTCCATGCCATTGGAGCTTTGCGTCGAGATATTCTCCCATCTGGACGATATCAGAGACTTGTTGACTTGCATGCTCGTCTCCAGGCGCTGGCACAAATTATTGACCCATTCGTTGATCTGGCGTTGTGCGTACATCAACAACAACAGCAGTTGGAGGTTTGACACTAGCCAATTCCAACTGTTAAACACAAACAACCACTACTTCCTCAATTGGCAGCTGATTTTTAAGGTCAGACATTTGCTGGAGAAGAACTGGTTGTTGGGCAGATGTGTCAAAAGGACCTTCTCATGTAAGACTGACCCGGATGCCCATCATGACGCGGTTTATTCCGTACAGCTGGACAGTATGCGCCAAATGCTCGTCTCCGGCTCCAGAGACCAGACCATCAAGATTTGGAACATGACCACGGGCAAATGTATCAAGACCCTCACCCACCACCAAGGGTCGGTCTTGAGCGTTGCGGCCGACCTGAATCGAGATCTGATCGTGTCTGGCTCATCAGACGAAACCATTGTGATATGGAGCTTCAAGACGGGCCAAGTGGTCCACACTCTGATCGGACATCGAGATTCCGTAGTGAAGGTCCAATTGTACCAAGACAAAATCGTTTCGTGTTCCAAGGACTCGACAATCCGAATCTGGGACGTTAACACCTTCCGGCTACTGAGAATTCTGGATGGCCATCAAGGCGCAATTAATGCGATTGAAGTCGCCGAGGACATGATTGCCTCCGCATCCGGAGACAGAACCATCAAAATTTGGGATATCCATACTGGTGCATGTCTCAAGACTTTTACTGGCCACCGACATGGGGTTGCATGTCTTTCATTTGATGGTAACACAGTTGTCTCAGGGTCCTCCGATCGGACAATCCACGCCTTTGATCTGCGGACGGATTCCTGGATAGCGACTGTTTACGAAGCACATCAATCCCTCGTCCGTACAATCGCAACTCATGGGAATATCCTGATAACCGGCTCGTACGATGAAACCATCAAACTGTGGAAAAGAAAATCTAATCCAAAACACATGCATAAACTTGCGCAGCATACTTTGCAGCCGCCTCAGCCACCACGAAAGTCGCTGAAATGCAACCCCTCTACGTCTTCTCTTTCAGCTAACCATAAACCTTGCATTGCATATCTAAACAAGTCGCTCCCTGCGCAACAACAGCAGTCATGGGAGGTAATGTACCAATTACGCTCTCAGGATTGGTTCCCTCATTTTGGCAAGCTCTATAATGCTATTTCAGATGCCCGCTATTTAGTTGTGTGCAGCCAGGATTCTACCATTGCCTGTTTCGACTATGGCGCAGGAATCGACCATATAGATGCCATTGGTAGATATTTCTAAAAACAAAAAAAAATGAAATAAAATAAAATCTATTATTTTGTCTTTACATCCTCTTCTTCCCTCTCTTCTTCATGGTCATCAATCTCAGTGGCCCGCTTCAGACTCCACTTCAACATGATGAAATACATGTCGTTGAAATTGATCTGCGGCCATAGTTTATTTATAAAATAAATAGAGGTGTTCTGGTGGCATTGCCACAACATGAAGTCACTTAACCGCTCACGACCACTACTTCTAATTAAAATGTCCAGAGGAGGGCAGTCCTTCAGATACATGTGCTGTTCCAAAACCTGCTCATCAATGCTATTGGGCTCAATCAGACCCTTTTCGGCGTCTGCAACAACGCTCTTGATCGAATGTGTCATCTCATCTCGCGAGGTGTACGGGAAACATATGTTTAAAGTTGCCCTGGTATTGTCCTTGGTCATATTCTCTGCCTTATCCGCCACGGCCAATACTTCCTTAGAAAGCAAGGATCTGTCCCCCACAAGCCTGATCCGTATCCCATATTGCTCGGCCAAGTCACCATGCTCAATAATCTGGTTAAGCTTGCTCTTTGCAATCTCCATGATCTGCGCCACCTCATAATCCGTACGGTTGAAGTTTTCAATGGAAAATGCAAATACAGTGACTACTTCAACACCGGCATTATAGCACAGTTCCAGAATGGATGCCAGCGCTTCAAACCCGGCATTATGTCCTTCTCGAACCTCCTGCTTCCGCTTTTTGGCGTATCGTCTGTTCCCATCCATCACAAATGCCACATGTCTGGGAATAGGCCCCGTTTTTAGTATGTTTGTCAGGCCCTTCTTGGCCAGCGACAGAAGGTACGGCAGTCCTGGGAACCTGCTGCCTGGCGTATCCATCTCTTATACTGTCTTTTTTTACCCTCTCTTCGTCTTCTTTTTATTGTCTTTCGGTTTCCCTTCCCTAAAACTGTGTTATTCGATCAGGTGGCCATATACTATACTGTAGTCGTAGTGAGCATATGAACACGGCCAAGTCTCATCCAGCTATGATTTTTCACTGAGCCGCACAGGGCCTCCCAAAAAGGGCAACAAAATCCCGTCCACGAGGCCGGGAAAATAGAGGAAAACGAATCAGGGACGTAATAGGATGCAATCTCTTCGATTTGAAGGGTTGCTGTATTATTTATGTGCACTGCATTGCTTTGGGAGTAGGTATGATATTTATAGCTCAGCTAAGACGGATCGAGGAGGTGAGACCGTTGCACTTGAAGCCAGGGGATCTACGCCGTTGGAGGCTAGGGGTTGGTGATTCAAACCGTAAATGGTTCCTGCACAGCTCTGTGCAGCTATAATATGAACATGAATTATATTTAGTTATTTGTCCGACTACTCACTCTACTGCGTCCACATATTACCTGCGGGCGGCTTCTTTTGCCGTAACGCATAGAAAAGAAGCACAAAAAGCACTACCCGCTCGCAGACTTACCTTTTTGCTTTTTACCGGTGAAAAAAGAAAACCTGAGGCCCTACACTTTTCGAATGACCTGGATATTTACAGTACTATTTTTATTTTATTGCCTCTCAGGCTTGTAGCTCACCAGTTTAAGGGCCCTGGAGGAGCCGCGGTGGGTGTCTCTCCCTTGGGAGAGGCTGCTCGGGTGAGTATGGAAAAAAAAAAAAAAAAGCCGAGGAGGTATACACACACACACAAAAAAATTTGAGGTTAATTTTCAGACTCTGCGTTCAAACACAAAACGATGCTGAGTCTAGCCAGTCGACGTCATGGTAGGTTGACCGTGGGACCCGGTCTGGTTCGAGCAAAAAGCGTTCTGGCTGAGGCAGTTGAGGCCATGGGGTCGTACAAGCCCAATTCCAAGAATAAAGAATATTCATCGGCAATTAACTCTGCATCCAAACTGGTGCAGCCGGACACACCAATTAACGATCCGTTTTCAATTGTTTCCAAGGAGATGTCCACATTGGCCAAGAATATTGGCAGCCTGCTGGGGTCTGGCCATCCTACTCTCAACAAGGTTGCGCTGTACTATTTCCAGAGCGAGGGCAAACATGTTCGACCTCTGATTGTGCTACTGTTAAGTAAGGCATTGTCCGAGATTCCGGAGACCCAGAGAGTCAGGGACACCCGAGACCATAGTGATGTTCGAAATTCCATGAAGGGCGAAGGGGTGAATGATCCGTTGAGCCCGCTTAATGTGCTGCATGAAATCAACCCTAACATTGTGTTGAACCCGTTAAGTAGACCAATGGATGAGCTCCCCAAGGAGTCGAACGGGATACTACCGAAGCAGCGACGATTGGCAGAGATCGTGGAGATGATCCACACAGCGTCGTTACTTCATGACGATGTCATCGATAATTCGGCCAGCCGTCGGAGCTTACCAAGCGGGAACATTGCGTTTGGTAATAAGATGGCCATTCTAGCGGGGGATTTCCTGCTTGGAAGAGCATCTGTGGCTATTGCAAGAATTAGAAATGCCGAGGTCATTGAATTGCTCTCCACCACCATTGCCAACTTGGTCGAAGGAGAGTTCATGCAGCTCAAGAACACGGCGGTGGACAACACTAGTCAGGCCAACAGAGCCAGCTTTGAATACTATATCCACAAGACCTATTTGAAAACGGCCAGTTTAATGTCCAAATCGTGCAGAGCCGCAGCAGTTCTGTCTGGAGCAGAGGAAGACGTTGTGGAAGCATCTTATCTGTACGGCAAAAACTTGGGATTGTGTTTCCAGATCGTCGACGATATGTTAGATTACACTGTCACTGATAGCGACCTGGGGAAGCCAGCTGGAGCGGATTTGAAACTTGGGCTGGCAACTGCTCCTGTATTATATGCGTGGGAACAATATCCAGAACTGGGAGATATGATTCGACGAAAGTTTGATAATCCTGGAGATGTTGAATTAGCGAGAGAATATGTCAGAAAGGCCAATGGTGTTGAAAAAACCCGTGAATTGGCTGTTCAGTATGCGGAGAACGCTATCCAGCAGTTGGATAAGCTGCCCCCTTCTGAATCCCTAGACGCATTGAAACATCTCACGAAGGCGGTATTGAACCGGAAAAAATAGACCTCATTAGAGTTTTTGTTGAAACTTTTTATTTTTTATTTTTTTGTAAATAGTATACCAAAACAACACAAGCCCACAAACGCATTAACAGAAAATCAATCAAAAAATCATACATCTTTATAATAATAATAATGGCTAGTGAAGAGGATGAAGCTGCTCTATTGGATCATGGTGAATCACGAATTCGGAATGACGACAGATATTATAAGCATCTGACCGCTTCTATCTTGCATCGGAAATTCAACAATTCTGCAGACCAAAACGATCGCTACTTTAGAGTTGCCACTTCAATTGCTTTAATTCCCATTAAAGTGACTCAGAGTATCTACAAAATTGTCGCTTCGACCCCTTTGCTGGATGACCCCAATGTACGCCCCTATTTTATGATGGTTCATCATGGCATGCTTTCTCACACGTACTCACTCATCCAGGACCCAAACTCCCAGGATATGTTTGAGAGGGAATTGCAAGTTAAGCCAATCGCTACGTACACAACACCCTCTAAAACAATGTCTCATGCTTCAATTCACGATCTAACTGAGGCCAAACAAACCGAGTATGGAAACTTCTTAGGTAGAAAGCTTCGAGTCGCCTTTCCTTTGTTCACCCGGTTCGCTCCAAACAATCAGGCCGAAGTGGTTGTCCAAGTAGATGAACAAAGATCTTATCGGTGGAAGAGACATGAGTTTCCAATTGGTTCTGGAAGTTATGTCTATATGATGCATCAATTGGCGAATAATCAGTTTGGAGGGGTCCCAGTGGCTGTGATGAAAGAGGCTACCTTCCATAGCCCTGTTGATAACCAGATATTGCCGAGCATTGAAGTCGATGAGTCTAAAGTGCATCCTGCGCTCGCATTCTTGACCTTTTTTGCAGGAACTTCCACAAGCACAGGAAGCTACATGACCTCGAAAGCATTAGGCAAAAACACATGCATACCGCGGCCAATTACAATCTCCTTTGCTGGTGAACATGAGGAAAATGAAGAACTATCTCATAGTGCGGCTGAAAAACAGTCTGAGATTGATCTGCGAAGAGAACTTGAAACTAGTGCTACGCAAAACCCATTTATGAACCTAAGTGTGGAAAACCCCTATCTTACCACATCAGGGCATCTAATTCATCACCCAGCCTATACTATAGCGGGGGCCGTAACAGCGCCTCCTACCTTTGAAGCTGCAACTACTGACAACAACCATGCGGAAGACGTCGATGACACTCCTCCTCTTCCACACGTTACCCTGAAACCGATAAGTGCAATCCACATCAGTCGCTACGATATGTCACCTTTTTTACTACACGAATTAAACCGACAGTCTAAAAAGACAATCATGGCTATAAAGATCAGGTATGGATTAGTTCGACCCGAGAATGACAATTTTGAGCTTGACGCGTAAACACGCGTCCGCGAAATTAAATTGAAAAAGTAAATAAATTATTAACGCGTTTCTCTTTCTTCCTCTACTTTCTATTTGATTTAACGGTAACATTTTTTTTTTATTACTAACGCAAAGGAGACACACCTGCAAAAAAAAAAAAAAAAAGAAGATACCAGAAATGGAACCAATCATGTCATCACCACCTCTGGCTCCGGTCTCAAGGGAGCCTTTCCAAGAATTGGAGTCAAACTTACTGCATACGCCTCCGACACCAGACTGTTCGCCACGAAAAAGGGCGAAGGTAGACGACAGTTCGAGGGCACAAAGCCCTTACAAGAGACTAAAGGAAGCATTTGAGTCAACCGCTACACAGCAACCGACACCTAGATCGCTGGCACAACTTCGCTTATTCAATCAATTGGGATGTAGAAATTCCTCTGTCCCCCAGTTTCTACCTCGTCATATCAATGGAGAATCATTAATAATTTGCTCGACTGGTGTCAATTGCGTTGAGCCACTGGACACATTCCCCTTTTGTATAGATTCTCTGCATCAAAGCTCAAAAGTAGTGGTTGGGACGCAAAAAGGGGATATCTTGTTCTATGACACTGGGTTTACGCATTCAGAATCCGCCCGTCCTACCGGCCTTCGTAAATGCATCCGGAGACCTCATACTACTGCAGTAAAAGACATCAGTGTTTCCTCCGATGACCAAAAATTGGTTTCAATCGGCGGGGACCGAAAACTGCAACTCTTTGACCTCACCTTGAGGTCACATCTGGGCACTGCTGAAGTTGAGACTTGTAACCAAGCTGAATTCCATCCCGGAAATAACAACCAAATAGTAACCTGTGATCGACTAGGAACGATCACAATACACGACCTCCGAGTTGAGTCTTGGGAGGTGGCACAGATTACTCAAAATGAAATCCCACATTCCCATATTGACAAAGCTAGCAGATTCGTTCCGAAGACCACCATTCCCAGTGTCACTTCGGCCGTTTGGTGTGGAGACAAAAGGATAGCTTCCTGTTGCGAATCTAACTCAGAAATCAGATTGTGGGATATGCGATGTCTCAGAAAGAACACGATGGCACCATTCTTACAATATTCCCCAGTTCCTCAGACCCATAAAAAGTCCAGAGACTATGGCATGACCAGCATTACATATGATTCAGAAGATAACAAGCTCTGGGCTCTTTGTAGAGACAACCATGTTTATTCCTATTATGCGGAAAATATTGCTGCTGGCATCTGCGATGACATGACTTGTCCAGAGATGGATATCAAAGACTTCTATTCTAAACTCTCAATCATTGACACTTTCCCTGGGATCAATGGCGGGTCCTACATAGCTGCGGCCGGAGCAAACGACTCAATAGCCATATATCCCAAGCCGCCCCGATCACATCCTATCAAACCATCAAGCACGTTGACACAACAATCCTCTTACAAACCAACTATACTAACCAATGGACACGCGAACAATGTAGTCTCGTTGATCCAAAACAAATTTTCCGGTCGCCTGGCCAGTATTGGTGACGATTGCGTTGTCAGGTTCTGGAGTTTTAATCAAACCCTTTCAGATGAAATCAAACAATCTCCAGAAAACATGTTACCTGCTTGGGCTGTAGAGAGCACTAGCACGTGATGCAAGTATTTATAGTAACAATAGTAATAATAACAGTAGCATTAGTATGATTAGTATGAATTCCTTCGTTATTTCATTTTAACGTAACAATAGTAATAATAACAGTAGCATCAGTACTGATTCCTTCATTGTTTCATTTCCCAGCCAATTTGTAGCCGCCATTAGCCGCCTCTTCCAACATTTCCTCTCCAACCAAATAATTCAAGTATCTATCAAGATCCTCCACACTTTTGGTATACCCTTGCTCCATCGGTACCAACATCTTGAGGAACATGTGTATTCTATCCACTGGCATACTTCCGTGATTCGTTAGCATACCTCTAATGAATGGCCAATAAATCTCGGTCTCTTCCCTTGCCTGCTGTTCCTCTCTAGAAATTCCAATCCCGCCTGCGGAATCATCAACTTCCTGATGATCAGTATTATCTATATCAGATTCCCGCTCCAGAACAGCGTACTTTTGGGAGTCACTATTATCCCGCGCTAATACCTTCTTATTCACCCAAAATAAGACTATTTTCCTTGTTTTCGCTTCGTCCATGTCGAAGGCTTTGCTGACTTCGGCAATTGTTCGAGGCCCGTCTTGAAAATACGCTATAACTGCACACTGCTCTGGTGTGACTTCGAATTCAAGAGTTCGGTCCTCCAGTTGCAGGTCCAGTTTGACAGTACCAATATTTCTAAGCCATCTCAATTTCCTACCTTGCTTAACCTCGGAAAACCCGTTGGAGTACAGTTGAAGTTGATTCTCAATGACGTCAGGTAAAACCAGATCTGTTTCTGGAAGACTAGGCCAATACAGCCGTGAGAGTACTTTGGCATGAATCTTTTTTGTTATAGATTTCCCCCTTATCCGTGTATTGTGCAATGCCTTGTCTATTCGTTTGCTCTCATTAATATCCTTAACCATGACATCCAATTTCTGGAGTTCCTGTTCACCGAACCGCTTCTTCAAATATTCCAACTTCATCATTATTCCTTCCACAGGCTCTTTTTCCTGTAAGAGCCGTTCGGCAAAAACAGAAACAAATTCTTTAACAAAAATATCTTTGTTTTCATACAGTGAGATCAAGCAACCCACAATATCAGATGTCTTCCCTTTCATGAAATCGGGTGGAGCGTCTAATGGATCAGGATTCCAATTGGGGTCTTGCAAATCATCAAACGTATCAGAATCTTGTGTTCCTTTGGCCAATTCTGTCGATAGATAACCGAGATCTGAGTTTTCATCACCTAACAGCCCTGACACAATTTCGGCGATTGTATCATCTCGTTCTCGCAGGTATCGGCGAATTGGTCTCGAAACCTTGTCGAGCAATACTCCTCGAGGTTCCAAGATTGCAAACGACCTTATGGTGGATATATAAGCAGATAAAATATCAACAGTGGTGGCTCCTCCCTGTAGCAGCCGCCTGGAGCATGATTGCTGGAAGATTGATACTGCGGAAGCTCTTTGAGAAGATTTTTTTAAACTAGCCTTCAAATCCTGTAATGCCGGTAATGAATTAGGATAATCAACCACGATGTCAAACAGCTCTTTTATCCTCAGATCAACAATTGCATCTCCACCAAGTTCTAGAAGCTTATTACGGAACTCTTCGCTCTCTGGTCGACCAAGTAGCAATTCTAACGAAGTCAAGAGAGAGTTATTTAGCCACTCCTCATAAGGCCCCACAACACTTTCATCCCACAGTTCAGCATATGCTTCCTTAACAAATAGAGAAATTTCTTCAGCCAAAACTTCGGCAATAATACTCTCCAGATCATTTTTCAAACCCACACCTACTAACAGTTGATAAATTTCTAACCCTAAGGATGATTTGTCCATTTTATGCACAGGATGCTGAACAAAGAACGCTTTCATTTTTGACTGAAGCTCGTTATTGGGTAAAGCAGTTCGAACCAAGGCGTTGAATGACCTTTCAAAGAATTCAATTGTCCCTTCAGAAAACGGAAGATATTTTAAAGGAAAAGAATAATGCTTCCAAGCATCCTTGAGGACTGCAGCAATAGTCAAAACTTGATCTGTTTCATTATTCAAGGAATTTTGAGTGATTGGTGTCCGTATCATCGGATAAGCGTGCCTCATGAAATGAGCATTGACATTTTCTAAAACTGTTAGCTTATCTGATCATTGTTGATAATAATATGAACGCGAAAACTACCTGTGTAACGTTTAATCAGAATATCCTCTAAATCATCCATACTGTCTGCAGCTTCTAGTACATCGGGCGTGGGCTCCACAAGCGTGCTATTAGGCCCCATCCACCTAATCAAGATTTCCCAGCTTTCAGGTATCTCATCCCCTACCGCAATATCCGGCAGGATCAGATCAAAGCTCCGACTTGAAATCAAGGGAACCATTAATTAAAGTAGAAGTAAGGGTGGGGCGGTACTCATTCTCCCAAAACATTTTGTTTACGCATAAGACATAAACGTGTGCAAAAGCCTGTTATCCGACGATCGGTATATCACCGAAAGAGTATTCTTTTTATACCATGGTTACTTAGTGACATGATTAGCTGTATATTAAGAGAACTATTTTACGGAGCTATGACGTTATAGGCAAGAACTGTCAAGACGAATACAACTGCGTATACCATCATTATATTGGTATTGTCCGGGCTATGAGCTGCACTATCAACAGTTACCTGCGTCTTATTAAACTTCCCCTTGATATTTTTAGCTGTAGCATTACTGATTGTGGTTGTATTAGTGGTAATGTTTTCCAATTGTGCCGTTTCAATAGTCTCATCATCACTTGAACTTCTAAATTTTCGATGAAGGTTGTTTGAAAGAGCCGCGCTTCTGTTTTGTCTATTTCCCATGGAGTCCCTGTATCCAGCACGCCGTTGACCTCCCCTATTAATTGCCTCATTCTCCCTAAGGCACTCTGAGCAGTCAACTTGATTCGGCACTCTTTCTTTATTACTGGTTCCGTCACCTACCCTCTTCTTTGATCGCTCTCTTGGTTGTTGAGGCGAAACTGGAGGCCGCTGTCTAATATTATCATCAATTTGGTTATCTCTTTGGTAACTCCTTTCATCCCCCGGCACACGACCATATCCATACCCGTAACAGCCGTCACCTCTACAGCAATCGTCACCCCTGCAACAATCATCGCCTCTGCAACAATCGTCATCGTCTTCAAAGCATTCACCAAGCCCGTGAGGCCATGGCAAATGTTCTGGGATATCGTACGGACTGGGCAGATGCTCATGGATGGTATGTGGATCGGGGAACGGTAGTCCATGACCATGGTGGTGGTGATGATGACTGTGCCTACCTCTTCGGCGATAGTTTTGCCGACCATTGTACATGTTTTGCCGATTATCTAGCTCACCACCTTCTTCTTCATCGGGCATATATCCCGGATCTTCCTCAGCGTATCCGCCTCCGTACCCAGGGTTATAACTTTCGTCTTGCCTCAGGTTGTTTCTATTCCTATTGTATCTCGAACCGTTATCTGGGGACTCCAATTCAGCTCGTCTCCTTTCCTCGAGATACCTCTCTTCTTCTTTTTGCCGGTCCTCGTCTCGAATTCTTTCTCTTTCCTCTTCACGAATCCGGTCTCTTTCCCTATAATAATCGTCCCGTTCGCGGTAGAATTCATCGCGGTCTCGTTCCAAGTCATCTCTATCCCGGTTGATTTCCTCTTCGCGGAGCTTTCGACCATAAGGATCACGACTGTAAGGATCACCTGCAGGTCTCCTTCTATACTGGCCTCTTCTGGGAGGTGGTGATGGTGCTCTTTGTCTGTACGGTTCTTGCCTTTCCCCTTCCCTATCGACTATCCACTCGTCACTATCCCTAGTTCCATCATAGTATTCAACATCTTCAATGTCTTCTTTTTCCTCTGGATCAACGTCAAATTCCGACTCAGGGTCATCCAAATCACTCTCAGGTTCAATATCGTCATCTGAGATTTGGACCTTTTTGACACTATCCCTTGGGAAATTACTAGAGTTATAGCGGCTGGTAAACTCTCTAGGGTTGTTGTAAATAAACTGACGCGTTTGAACAAGCGAATCTTCTTTGGTGCGATTCATAGAAAAGTTTGTTGGAAATCTGGGAGAATCATCTGGGAGAGGAGCTGTTGTGGGCTCGACGTCTCCAGGTTCTGAGCTGTCATCTTCAGAAGTATCAGGATTCTGAACGGCCGGTTGCTCGGGAGATGGTACTGTTTTGGATGGATCCTCCTGATATAGGCCATCCTCAAAGCTTTTGCCATCATCATACTCAGATTCTTGTCTATCTTCGAAATTATCATTTTCATCTTCTGGATCCTTTATTTGGTAATCTTCTCTATCAGATTTGAGATCTTTTTTGTCATCGACATCATCTGGATTTTTTGGGTTGGCAGAATTAGAATCCTTGCCGTCTTGTGACTTTTGTCTTCTCCATGGAAGACGAAATCTTGGCAAAGAATTTGCATTTTGGGTTGATTTTTCAGGCTGATATTTGTTAGACGGATGAGGGTCTGGGACCTGTAAGATGTGCCATTGGCTTCCGTCATCGCTGTCATCTCCATTATCACAATCGTCTTCATCTTCATCCTCGTCATCATAATCATCATTTTCATAATAATCGTCATCATTTTGGTTATCGTCGTCGTCGCCGTCATCGTCGTCATAATCATCATAGTCAAACCCCCCACGATAACCGGGGCCATAGCCATAGTCATCCACATCATTATCATTTTGATAAATATCTTCGGGAATGTTGCTCAATTCATCATTGGATTGAGGTCTGCTTAACTTGGGAAGATAGTCACGGAAACCGAAATCATAGGAGTCAGTGATTGTTGTTTTACCACAAGTTTCTGCAATCTGTTCATCAACGGATTCAATATAGTGGTCCTGAAGCTGTGAGTATTTTTGCGAATAGAAGGCCATCTTTTCTCGACTGTTACTTACACTTTTGGTTTTGCAAATCTGGGCACAAATTTCCTTAATCCCCAACAATTGGCGGCACTGACAAATTTCATCATTCACTGCACACGACTCAAAAGATTTCATACCCATTGCCCTGCATTCAACATATTGAGCGTTGTTCTATAACCATGGGTCAGCTTGTGGAATTCGTGATCAACCAAAAGGAATGAACAAACAAACAAACAAAAAATACGTACACAGTGTGGTTGCATTTCATGAAAAAGTCTAGTCGGCGGCACGACTTCTGCCAAAGTAAAGCTAGCCAAATGCAAGCCGATCACAATCGACAGGCATTGCAGAACCCGATTGTTGAATTTTTGTTTCATTCTAACAATCAAAATTCCAATTGCAGATGCTGAAGTCTTGTTTTATGCTGTGAGAAAGAATGAACAAGAGAAGATGAGAGGAGAAAATACAAGAGATAAACAAATAAAAATCTTATATATAGTAAACAAGGACAACCCAAACTCTAATCATCCCCCATCTTCAGAACTCAATTGTAATAGAGATGAGCGCGATAATAAAAGTCTACTATAGTGCCTACCCTTAAGCCTGTGCATAGCATGCAGATGGTGCATATGCGCATATGCATATATACAACCAAAACTGGAATCGTTTGAATTAAGGCCAAGTCCGCAAGATACACAACCGTTGGGTTTCTGTTCATGTGTAGATCTGAATGCGGTGGCTATCACTCGCCATTCTTATGCTGAAACGCATTGACTTGATTACCGGTGCCTATGCCTGATAACGGATGAATTCTATTGTTACAAACTTTTTACCAAGAATCAGAAACTAGTAGGATTCGTAGATTTATAGTAAAAAAAAACGCATCCAGATGGATTCCAGTGAGTTCTACAAAATGTACATTTTCTGGCCATGAATGGTTTTCCTTGTATACGCCCCACTCAAACCCGCGGCGGCTATCTTACCGACTAACCCCGCTACCCCACGTCGTATCAATAAAAAGGAGACTAACTGCACTTTTTTTACTTTTCATACCACAACATAATAATGACTGTTACAAACTGTACCGTATTAATCGTTGGAGCTGGCATGGCTGGGATGAAGGCAGCTGCCGACCTCACACGGGCAGGCATCGATGTGGTGATTTTGGAAGCACGAAATCGTCTGGGAGGCCGAATGTTAACCCTCCGTGAGAATGGAGACGTTTTCGATCTTGGTGCATCTTGGATACATGACTCGATCATCAACCCAGTGTTTGATTACGGTGTCAAGATTGGAACTGATCTCTATTACGATGACAGTGGATATGCGTTTTATGATAAGGATGGAGAAATCTTACCAACCGACAAGTCACACAGAGTCTTCGCTGAAATTTTACAAAAGGCTCAATTAGATTATTCCGACAAGCAAAAACCAGATATGTCTGTTAAGGACTATGCTTACGAGTTTGTTAAGGGAAAACCGTTAATAACTGCTCAAAATAAAATTCGTGGCCCACAAATGCTCAGATTTATGGAGTTATGGCACGGCGTTCCGTGGAGCAAGATGTCTACCAAATTTGGGCTAGAGAATCATGTTGGAAGAGACGCTTTTGTTCGTGGTGGTTACGATTCTGTTTACGACAGTATTCATGGTCTGGCCAATGAGTCTAAGCTGACCATCAAGAAAGAAGCTGAAGTCACTAAGATTATTTCGAATAATAATGGAAAAGGAGTACAAATCAAGACTGCTAATGGCGATATATATGAATCAGAATATACCATAGTCACGATTCCCTTGGGTGTGCTCAAGGAAGAACATGAAAAACTCTTCGAACCGGCGTTACCAAAGCCACTTGTCAACACCATTCAGATGACTGATTTTGCTGCTCTCGGTAAAGTATATTTGAGGTTTGAATCAGTATTCTGGAGGACCGACTTGGATAGATTCGTGTACTTAGCTGACCCTAACGTGGATGAAACAAAAGCTGCCCCATCATCGGCTCCATTATTCTTCGTTAATGGATACCTCGTCTTTGGAGAACCTGTTTTAATTTCCCTCATGGCACCACCAACCACACAATACCTTGAAGCTAACCCTCATGAAGTCTTCAGGATTTATGAGCCAGCATTAAATGCGCTTCGTGTTGACAAGTCCAAACCACTACCTGCACTAAAACGTCAATACACTACGCCGTGGACCACTGACAAATTCGCTCGTGGATCTTACAGTGCATGCGGAGCAGGTACGTACTACGAAGGAGCGACACTCCCATACATCACGGGAGCAGGGCGGATTAGATTTGCAGGGGAGCATACGATTGATGAAGGTGCTGGCTGTGTTCATGGTGCATATCTTTCTGGCACAAGAGAAGCTGGTTATATCTTAAACAACTTGCAAGAAACTAAGGCAATCACAAGTAAAATTTAGTTAATCGAGACACTACTAGCATTATGTGAGCTCATCATCACATGCACAATATTAATTGATTGACTGATTTAAAAAAAAAAAAAATCAATTATATTTCACAGCTATATATATAGAGATCATGTAGTTAGTTACTGCCCGGCAGTCGGTATGGGCAGTTTTAGTACAACCGCGAACCACACGCGTTTTTCCCACACGACATGGCGAACCTCGACTAAACAGACTTCATCGCAGCAAAAGCCTGTCAAAAGCCAAACACCATTGTTCAAATGAATACGGAGATTAAGATCCCTGTATTCTCATTGGGAGACGAGGGAGTTCATTACAGCAAGATCCTGGGATTACCAGAATCGATCCATACACAAGGTGAACATCTGGTAATTGTCAACAACACAGTTTTTTGGCTGCGTGATGGTTTATTATTCAGGAAATTCTCATTTCCTGCGGAGAAAGTGATTTGTGCTCATTTCACAGAATTCAATTATCTCGAGGATCCCTCTGATCGTAGAGCGGCTGTTGTATTTCTATCGGACATGGCCCATTTATATTTTTGCAACGGTAAGTCCTATACTGTGAGCCTGCCGTTTCATGCCAAGCGTGCATTCTCCTGCCAAAAGGGGCTCATAATAGAGAGAGATGTGTCAAAGGATGAAGTGAGAGGAAGCAGCCATAGGGCGGATGAATTGAAAAATACCCCTAAATTTTTTACCATGTTTGATCCAATTTTAGATATGGGGTTAGTAGTGTCCTCTTCGACTTCAGCAATTTCGCCAGCGGAAGAGCTTGTTTTTATAGGGAGTTCGCCGTATTCGTCAATTTGCCTCACCTTCAATCCACGTGAGCAAGTGCTAAATATTTACCACACGCGATTTCTCAGCCATAACAAATCCAAAACTGATGGGTTTAATAGAAGGCATTCTTCAAGACGAAGATCTTCATCAATTATCCCAAAAAGCTATGAGACATTATCAGCGGACAGCAGTGATGCTGATATCAACTCTCTGGAACAAAGGCTGTCATTTTCAAGATCTGATATGACTAGTGCATTTGATAGAATGGGAACGGCGGACATAGGTATGGATGGAATGCACGAGCATATCCCAACAGCATTTGACATTTCAACTATGAGAAAGGAAGTTATCCTGACACTACTAGAATCGATTCCTTATAATATTCAATTGGATAGTTTGAAGGTTTTCAGTTTGGTATACCAGGATCAAGAAGCGCTGGCAATCCTCAATAAAATAGAAAACTCTGCATCTGTTATTTTCTTCAATCGATCATCTGGACCCGTTGGTGTGCCAAGTTCAGAGGAAACTTACTCTTTTCCTGCAAGAGATATTACTACCATTCGGAGCTCAGTTGAAGACGAACCGTGTCTATTACTAGTTCTCTCCCCAGAAGGAGACTCAAAGTTGTTTCACCCGTTTCTAAATATCCAGTCACCACAGGTGATCTTCTCAGGCAGTTGGGGCCCAATCAAGTCATTCGTTAGCAGCTATGAAGACAGCGTAATGTTGGAAACTGTGTCTGCAGGGTTCAAAGAGGTTACAATCCTGCTTGAGCCAACGGATGAACTAACGCTGAAGTGTTTTTATTCACTGGAAATGCTATTAGATCCCTTGTCATTGGAATACTTAAAATTCATTTGGCTTGGTGCAGTTTCATCCGAGCAGACCTTAACAGAGTGGACCGCATTTGCTGCAACAATCCTCAATTGTCTAGTTGATTTCGGTGAAAATTTTTCTGTATCCAAAAGTACTATTGGTGATCCAAATGTCAATCTCACTCTTTCCTCGAGACTTTCAGAACTTGAGAGTATGAATTTGGTTGCTGGCAAAATTCGAGCGAGTTCCATCGGTAGTCAGTTTGATTTCAAAGAAGTCAAACCATTTATTATCATGTGTATGCATATGACCAGAGAAGAACTCAGACTTGGAATTTCATCTCAGCATCAAGTGCAAAAACTGGGAATACTATTATTCTGGTTGGTGAATCTGGCAGGATGGAATAAAAAATGGACCAATTATTATTACGAAGAGGACCTTGGTCGATGTATAAACATTGAAGGTAAGAGTGTCTAATTTTTAGGCGGCTTCTTTTATTAATTTTTTTTTTAGGCGTACAATTAACCGACTGTCTACAACCGGTAGAAGAGCCTCCAAATATATATGAGTCTCTTTACAGTCACCTTGCACCTCCGGAAATTCCATTTATTACTCTGTCAGGAATAACTAATGGTAGCGTAGAATCAGAAGCGATGCAGATACCTAGAATCGTGGCTACGCTAGATATTTTCAAAAGACTTGGTGATGCCGAACATGATCCGACAGAAATTCTTGATTTACTCGTCCATTATGAAATTTCTCCGAACACATTGAGAGAACTACCAGAAGGAATCCAGGTGCCGATTCAAGAAGTCCTTTGCGGATTGAGGAGTTCAGACAATGAGGAATGGAGTAGTGACACTTTAAACTTACTTGGCAGATATGATTTGAAGTACTTTCATACATCGAACCCTCCGACACAGATGATACACTCGTCAGTTAAAGAGAACACCAAAGATATCAGATCGATTGCACAGAACATATCTGATCATGAATCGCTAAATCCTTGGGATGGTCAAAGTGAGGCAGATAGGCTCTCCATTTCACGACTAATCTTTGCAGAAGATCGACGGTTCTATGAAGTGTCCAAGCTGTTGCAGTCTTCCCGAATTCAAGTTGCCACTTTGATTCCTTCTCCGGATTGGTCAGAACATGAGCATCTAAGCCGACAACAGGAGCTATTCAAGGCGACAGCTTTGAGAGCATTTTCTGTTTCTTTAGGGAGAGCTGCGCTTTTTTATTCTGCGAGGACACCATTGGTTACAGAACGATATGCCATTCCAAAGATTAATTTCACTCTGATGATCAAGCCTAGCAATTCTACCGTGTCATTACAGAAGATGTTCCTGAGCGAAGAGAACGTGGCTTGGGGTTATTTCCACAATGGTATATCTGCAGGATTGAGTGTCTCACGGCATGCGAATCATATCAGTGGAAGCTGGATAGTTTTTAACAAACCAGCTACGCTATCTGCCCAGCACGCCGGATTTTTATTGGGGTTAGGATTAAATGGCCATTTGAAGAAATTGGAAGAATGGCATATTTATAACTATCTTGGACCAAAACATACACACACTAGCATAGCCTTGTTGATTGGGATGTCTGCAAGTCACCTTGGAAGTATGAATACCAAATTGACCAAAGTTTTGTCTGTTCACCTGGCCGCATTGTTGCCAGTGGGATCGAATGACCTCAACGTGTCCATGTTAGTACAAACTGCTGGTTTGATTGGTATTGGATTGCTATATTACAATACACAACATCGACGGATGACAGAAATTTTGTTAACAGAAATCAGTACCCAAGAACGGAACTGGAATGATGAGTCTAAGAAGGATGAAGGATATCGGCTCGCGGCGGGCATTTCACTCGGGTTGGTGAATTTGGGCAAAGGTACTGACCTTCGAGGATTAAACGATATGCACATTGTGGAGAGACTTTTGGGGCTTGCTGTAGTTTCTAAAGATGTCCAGACGCCAGAAGTCCTTGATAGTGCTGTACCAGGCGCCATCATTGCTTTAACTTTTGTGTTTATGAAAACAAACAATGAAACAGTTGTCCGGAAAATTGCGGTACCCGAGACTGAACAACAACTAGACTATATTCGGCCGGATTTCTTATTATTGAGGACGTTGGCAAAACACATCATCCAGTGGGATTCTATTGGCAAAAGTGTAGACTGGGTTGAGTCCAACATCCCTGAGGTTTTACTGAGCAAATATAAGATTGAAAATATTAAGATGCTGGATAGCGACCAAATGAGCTATTTCAACATCTTAGGAGGGATCTTGTTGTCGATGGGGTTACGATTTGTATCGTCTGGCGACGAAGAAGTGAAAAAGACGTTGCTGCATTATTTGGATGTTGTAATGAGCCTGTGCGTTCTTCCTATTGTCAACACTGATCAAAAGTTAGTTAAAAGATCATTGTTGAACGTTCAATGCACAATTAGCTTGGCGGTTTCGATTGTAATGGTTAGCAGTGGGGACTTGGAAGTATTCAGGCGCCTTCGGATCATATATTCGCGAACTAAAAAGGAGCAGCCTTTCGGGAACTTCATGGCTAATCAAACTGCAATGGGATTATTATTTTTGGGCGGAGGACAATATGCACTAGGAGATTCTAATTTTGCTATTGCCAGTTTGATTATCTCTTTCTACCCACTTTTCCCATCGACTCTACAGGATAATAGGGCCCACTTGCAAGCGCTGCGACATTTTTGGGTGTTGGCATCTGAACCTCGGTGCATTGTGACCAGAGACGTAACCTCAAGGACTCCCTGCAACATTAATATTGAAATTGGTATGAAGGATGGTGACGTTGTTAGAAAACGGGCTCCGTGTATTATCCCCCAACTTGATGGAATCGCTAGTATCAGTACAATCAGCGATGAATACTACCCAATTCATCTTGATTTTGAGGCGTATCCAAGCTTGGTGGACAAGTTTAAGAATGATCAGAATATCTACATTTCCAAGATGGATACTACAGAGAGCTCGAATCCTATGTTGGGAATTTTAAGGAAGTCTACTGAGGATAGCAAAGCAGAGGAGGACGACGAGGCCAAGAATTGGCTATCTGGTGTATTGTCCAAACTGGGTATGAACAAACTAGAACGAGAATCAGTGTTATGCACGAAGGATATCCCATCTGAGTCATATCTGGAGCCTACTGTAGTGGACATGAAGCTAGTACTAGAAGGTATGGCCAGGCAACCTAAAACCCAAGATGATTTGTGGAATTTGAAGATTTTATTTGCATTTGCGGACAGATATAGGCCCGGAGAGGATTTTTTGTTTGTGCCAAGGCCTTGCATTGATAAGTTAAAGGTTGAAGTTTGGAGGTATAAGCAAAACCTAATGAAAAATGATAATTTGTAAATATATTTATTGCTAATAAGTTAGATTGAATACGATCATGAAATCTTTTATTTTATTTATTTACGTTTTTTTTTTTTTTTTTTTTTCTTTATATATATGTCAAGGGTTAGATTTCCTTTTTCGGAGAGGATGCTAATACACTGAATGCTTAAATAATAAGTGTAGGAGGAGGAAGCAGGGTATCAAAAAAAAACTTAGGAATCTGGGACTCCACCGATGGCTTCACCAACTTTAACTTTCTGACCAGCTTGAACATTAAATTTAAAGTTCTTTGGGGCCTCGAAAACCAAAACGACTGTGCTACCTAAATTGAAGCCACCCATTTGTTGGCCTTTAGAAAGAGGATAGCCACCCAAGAGGCGACTTGCCTTGGCATAGTTGGCTTCATAGCAAGTGGTTTTTTTGACTTTTTGCTTCTTTTTCGTTGCACTGCTGGTACTAGTAGTAGATGCGTCAGAGGAGACGGATGCGGAGGAAGAATCAACAGTTTCAGTTGACGCAACAGGATGATCAGGCTCGTAATAAGTGTTAGTCCGGAGATATTTATCAAAATGGACTTTGATGCTACCGACGTTGGTGGCCCCCACCGGGGTCATACTGAAGAAGCCGTATCTCCATCTACCGAGCAGAGCCACTCTTTCATTCAAGCAAAAAAGGTTTTGAAGCTTTTTCTGGAAATATGGAGAGACAGAGTACAACTCACCAGCGAAGTGACGACGGTGTTCGGCCACCCAGTTGGCTGGGGAATGGAATCGATGGTAATCGCCAGGAGCCAGGTAGATAACGGTGAAGAAGAGTTCCTTTTCGCCTGACGGTGTGAAATCTGGGGCAAGGAGGTCCTTAGAGACGGAAGTGACGGAAGAATTGCTGACCCGACGATACGAGGCATCACCTTCGTCTACTTCTTCAACGTCTGAAGATGACGATGAATCTGCAGCAGAAGATGTGGGTTGCTTGTTCTTCTTTTCATGGCCGAGAAGATCATCTAGGGTATATGAGATGCCATTCATGACCGCGAACTCCTTGTGCCGTTCCATGACCTCGTCAGGATTGTGGTGGTCGAAATCTACAACGTGGTGTGGGACAGAGCCGGTGTGTTTTGACCCCAGTAGAGCGTCCAGTGAATATGTTATTCCCTTGACTTGTTCGACCTGGTTGTCGTTTATCACGCCGAGATGGAGGACTGTGCCATCTGCGGGGGAAACGAGCGGCCTGTTTTCGTCGACTGGCCGGACACCGGGCTTGAGTTCTCTGTAGAAGAACTCGCCAAGGTTGGCGTACTTTGTCAGGTCCTGTTGGGCGACCTCATCCAAATTGACACCGAAGACGTAGGAATATAGCTTGAAGCCTGGTTCCCGCATCCAGGTTGGCAAGGTGATGTCGTTGAAGCGGCCCCAGAGACGAGACATGGCCTTGAGCGGAAGGGTGGAATATGCGGCCACCTGCCAGGGCTTTGCCGGCTTTGAATGGAGGCCATCGAGCTCTTCCTCCTGGGTTGGATTGCGCTTTCTCCGGAGCACACCCCAGAGAATCAGGGAGATGGCTGGGACGGTCCACCACCGAAGGAACTTGCGCTGTTTTTTGTTACTCCTGGAAGCGGCTCCTTGGGTGGAGTAGAACCGACGAGAGTTGAACGTACGGGTGAACTCTGAAGGCTGCTGCCTTATTGAGCCGTATCCGTTTTTGAGCACTGGCAGATACCTGAGCCCGGTCCGGCGAACGACAAAGTTCTTGGGGCTAGTTTTGAAGTTTGTGATGCCGCGCTTGAACTGAGCGACTGGGTTGTAGTAGTAGAGAGGATTTCTACGAGGACGAGGGATATTTGGAAACGGATATTTCAGTCGTGGGCTGCCATTGCTGTTGGCGTTGTTATTGTTATTTGCAAAATTGGAGTTTCCAGCTGCTGCGTTTGCACACGCCGCGGAGCTATGGAGGGCTCTGGACAATGTGGACGAGCCAGCTTTGCGAGAGGCTGGAGAAACCCCGCGATAGGCCTGTAGATATGGGGATGGCGGCATTGGCTGAAACTGATGTAGCGGTGTGCTGCCGAAGCTTGCGTTGTCGTTGCGATCGAAAGAGATCTCCCCGCTTAGAATGAAGATGTGTATCTTTTAATTTAATTCGTCCTAAGCCTTCGGGTGCTGATGCTTGCTTTATCTAACGGCTCGCAGAGATACACAAACCTGAGAGAGGGATTGCCTTGTGTCTGTTGTGTTGTTGTCTACCAGAACAAGGGTTTCGGTTCAACAATCAATTGCGTGTCTAAACAAAAATGTGGTGTTACAAACAACCCTAACTTGGATCGCTTCTTTTTTTTTTTTTGGTTGTTTTTTTCCCCTTTTCTCTATTAAATATAACAAAAAAAAACACCAAGAATGCGCGTTGTTTCGCGTCCGTTAGTGAGTGTGTGTGGAGACCTCTGTGTCCTTTTATACAACAACAGGGCCTGACGTGCTCTGCCAAAAGGGGGAGGGGGACCCATCGCCACAGCAGCACAGCAGCACAGCGCACCGCCAATCCGCCAAATAATATCGCGCGTGCACGGCAACCGATCGTCGCGACAATCGTTTGTTTCGGCGCCCCGAGGGGTTTTCCACACACAGAGCCTCGGTTGCGACTATATTGTGAGAGTGAGAGAGAGAGAGCGCTAAGAGAATTAAAAATATAAGAAAGAAAAAAAAAAAAAAAAAGAATGGGAATTAGTGGGCAGCATCTGGGATATTTATATTCGACCAGTCACTCTCCTCAAAGTGACACGTCGCCTCTCTCTCTCTCTCTCTCTCTCACCCTCCTTTCCGGAACCTCCCAATGGTTGCTGCTGCTAGCGCCGCGCTAGTACTACATTTTACCCCTATTATATTAGCTAATGCGCGTGATCTGTGCGCTAGCGCTGGTTACTACCTACCGGAAGAGGCTCTGTAGACAAATTCCACTATTTGGCTGCTGCCCCGTATTGATACGCCCCATCAGTGTCTGCCCGATGGGCTCGCAGGGTCTCCCTGGGCCGGCTTCCGTGAAGCGGGGGTTGTTTCATGGAAGAATCGGTGTGTGCTTATCAGTTTTAGAGTTGCATCGTGATATAATATTCTACTGCAGCAAACACCGCTGGGGATGCCCATCAACTACCCCTGGGAAACGGCCTTCAGGGCGTCCGTAAGCAAGTCACACGAAGTAGCTAATTGTCTGTACGATGCGATGCTCAAAAGGTGCGATCCTGCAACAAACATCCGGGGGTAGTAGTGGAGGAAGTACACGCTGTTTTGTTCAGTGGCCGGGAAACATTGAAACGTGCTGCTCTGTGACCACATGCATAAATTTAATATTAGGCTTCCCCGGGCTGGCCCTCAAGGCGGCGCCGGGGGATGATCGAAACCGCGAGCGAGCTGGTAGAGCGATGTTGCTCAGTCTCCTGTGGAACTCCACACGAATTGGTTTCCCACTAGGGAGCGTTTATTTATTTATTTATTTTTTTTTTGGAGAGGAAAACAAAAAAAAAAAAAAAAAGGGTAACTTCGCTGCTAATGGATTGGTAACAGTAGATCTCTTCAACGGTCGAACTGAAACGTTGAAACGTGCTGCCCCCCTCTCTGTGCGCATGCATGAAGTGTTAATATTAGCTTACCAACCCCAGTCCGCCTCCAGGTTCCGGATCATCATCCTCAGGGGGTGGGTATGTCTCGAGAAATGATGTCTCAGACAGCGTAGAAAAAAAAAAAAAAAAAAAAAAAGGGCAGCTTGATTACCCTCCCCCCTCTCCAGAGCTCCTTAGTATCGAAATCGTTGATATTAATATTAGCCAGTCTATATAAATAAGCCTTCCGCAGGTGGGGAGTACTGACGCAGGTGGACGCCAGCCTGCCTCATGATATCTGCCGTAGCCGTATCCATGCTGTAGGACTGGGAGTACACAACCTCCGTGATCCCCGTCTGCGCTATCTTGATACTGCAGGTCAAGCACGGACAGGTGTTGCAATAGATGACGCTATTGGTCCCCACACGATCCCGTCCTGCCTCCAACAGCGCATTTTCCTCCGCATGCAGACACAGACAAGTTTTCAGATCAGTCCCCGACGAGTTGCCAGAGTTGCAGCGTTTGCACCCCCCTTGGTTGCAGTTGACCAATCCCCGCGGTGTGCCATTGTAACCAGTCGAAATGACCCGTTTGTCGCGGACCAGCACACAGCCCACCCGTCGCTTCATGCAATTGCTTCGGTGAGCTGCCAGGTCAGCCAACTGCATGAAATACGCGTCCCATGATGGACGCAATCGGGTCTCATCCAGCAGGTTCAACTTTCCCAGCTCAATGTAAAGTGACTCCAAATTCTCGGACTGGTTAATGATAGTAACCTTGGCCCGCGAATTCACACTAGCGAGACCTTTCAGGTACAGCGCATCATCAGACATGGTCACAAACTCCTCCAAGCTGATCTCGGTGTCATTAATGTGGCCATACTTGCCACAACAACGTTTCCATCGCAGCCCAACCGGCGCATCGACAGAAAGATGCAAAAAGAAAGGGCGATGGGCTAGTTTCTCCAAAACAGCTTGAGATGCGATATCCGACGTGACAAAGTTGTGATCCCATCGTGTGGTTACATAATCAACCATCTCTTCAATGGTCTTGAATTCCCCTTCACCTAGAGAGGTTTCACTCCCTGATTCGTCCAAAGAACTAACCACAGCTTCGTCTTTTAGCAAATTTAGCCTCACATACCCCTGTCGCTCCAAGTATCTCGCAACCTCGTTCTTCCCCGAGCATCGTGTTCCAGAAATCCCAATAAACATTTGTGTCCCCCCGTGTATATATAGTTTTTTAAGTTATTCAGTTCTCTGGTAGCTACCTCTCTAGATCTCTTCAACAAAAAGCCCACGCGCGTTTTGACGGCACTTCGAAAAAAATTAAATAAAACGACTATCAGGGTCACGTGACCAAAAAATCGTCCATTTTTTCTTCTTTTTGACTTTTCTTTCCTCATTCAATAATTTTCTCCAAAAGAGTGGACAGCTCAATTAAAAATTCAACTATGTCTCCTTATATTCATATGGACCTGGCTTTTGTTCAACGTCAAACTCCAAATCGCCCTCTGGAAGGTGCTTTCCATCATACGAAATCTGGCCGCGAATCTTGTCTCCTGGTATAATTGGACCAACCCCCTTAGGCGTACCAGTGAGAATGATATCACCAGGCTCTAACGTCATAATCGCGCTCATGGTAGACAGAATGCGTGGGATTCTAAACACCATCAAGTTGGTAGAGTCGTCCTGTTTGGTTTGTCCGTTAACAGTCAGTTGAAGATGTGCGTTGTGCGGGTCACCAATCACAGACTTTTCAATGTACTTGGATAACGGAAGGAATGTGTCAAATCCTTTTCCAATGCTCCATGGCAAACCCTTCTTTTTTGCTTCATCCTGGACGTTTCGGGCTGTAAGGTCCAACGCCAAACAATAGCCTGAAATGGCATCTAGAGCTTCTTTTTCACCAAATTTAGCAGGGTCGAGATTTTGAAGTCTTTTCCCGAGAATGACAGCTAATTCGAGTTCGTAATGAACTACAGTACCCTTAGGGATCAGGATCGGGCCCTGCCCCGGATGGACGACAGAACTAGAAGGCTTGAGGAAGAAAAATGGTTGAGAGGGGGCTTTGTTGTTCAACTCTTTAATGTGTTCGACATAGTTTCGCCCGATACACAGGATCTTGCCTGCTCTTTTAACGTAGGAGAACGGGGAAGACATTATTGTTAGGAAGTCGGTTGGCTCGGTCGAATGCCGGCGGGGCACTAAAATATGCAGATGCATACCCACCCACACCACTTATTGATGAAAAGACTATTAGAAAACTGCTTAATTATTCCCGTTAAAACAGTGGAGCGATTATATATATATATAGATCTGTATATATATATATATATAGTCAGTATAAAATAAAAAATGGTTGTACGTGTGTGTGTGTGTCGTGTATTGAAGATGCTAATCTCACCGCTCTTTATATTTGGAGTAAAACGAGTCAAAGCCGCGCTTCATTTGCTCTCCTTTAGCCTTTGACCTTTCTTTTAACTTGTCAAGTTGCGATCGAGCCCGAAGCCTAGCTTTCTCAAGACTGCTCTTCCATTCCATGTCCTTGATCACTCTACTTTTGGACGACTTTAGTCGAGAAAGGCGCAATTCCGCTTTGGCCATGGCGTAGTTGAATCCTTTGGCTACATTACTTTGCTCTTTCAATAGGCGCTGTCTCGTCCCAGACCTTTCCCATTCATGACGGGACTTCTTTAAAAAGTAGAGGGTATCTGGTTTGAGTTGATTTTCGTAGAACTTGCTAAATCTTTGTCGCTGTCCGCTGATTGCGTCGGTACTACTCTGTTTCCACTTTGCTACATTATCCCAGGTGGTTTGCCAGGGGATTTCTTTCTTTAATGACACCAATTGCTCTTTGGCACGATCGGTTGCGGAGCGAAGATTTTCAGATTGCTTACCGAAATTTTGCACAGAATACTCAGAGAACTCCCCAGCTCGTTCTTTTGCCTGTTCAGAAATATCATGTGCCCTCTGTTTAGCTTTCTCCAAATAGCCATGGCGACTCTCATAAAGGTCCGTGAGACTTCCACTCAAGTAATCAAGGTTGCTATAAAAGTATTCCTTGACACGCTTCTCGTTCTCCAAATAAATATCCCAGTAGTACGCCGTAGACGATTTTAGATTGTTATAAATTGTATCCAACAAGTTTGCCAAAGTCATGTAAGCTTCCCAGAGTTTGACAGAAGATGTTTTCTCATTCTCGCCATTGTCAGCGTTGAATAATTGTTTTAAAAAGCCAGCTAGTGTAGAATCAGGACTTTCTGACAAAAGCGTCAAGTCGCCTTTAGGAACCTTCATTCTGCCGGAATCACACACAACTTCAAGGCCATGTTTGGTCTCCATCACTTCCAAGACAATAACCGACTTTTCACTCGGTTTGGCCAATGCTGACGACTTTAAAGCTTCTTCAATCGGGAGTTGTATATCAGTTTCTGGACTGATTAGTAACTCAGAATTGGATGTGGTCTCAGTCGTGTCCACTACTGACGGGTGAGTACTACGAGTAGTAGTCACTGAAGGTGACGATCCAGTTGGATAAAGCCAAATGGAGATGAATAACCAGGTAATGGAGAAAAAAATTGTGGATAGCTTGATCTTGTCAGCACCTTCCCAAATAGAAGAATACTTGTCTTGAACTTTGAAATTTGCATGTTTGACCAACTTTCCAGCCGGTGTCGGATAGCGATTCCTGGTAACCAATTTCTGGATGTGATTTGTTCTCAATTTGCTAAATTGTTCACATGTCAACGGGGAATACACCAAGTCTGCAGTATTTGGACTACGAGAGACTGAAATTGGAGAGCCAGGGGAAAACAGAAAAACGTCCATGTCTTCTGGCGCCAAATATATGCATCGGTCTGCAACTGTGATTGCGGGGATGTGGTGTTTCTTCAGCAAGGAATAAAGCGTCACGGGGTCAAAACCGTGGTCTTCCTCTCTCACGCCACGGGAATATTGAATTAGCGCAACAGATGGAATTGAGTGGAGATCAAACTCATCTTCGGATACTTTACCGTCCTTAGATTCGACCCGTAGGCTGTGGCCGTTTGGCTCATCATCACAAGCAAATGAAGACTTAAAAGTACAGAAGTAATGAGAAAAAATGGTACCTTGACTATTCTCAAGCTGCGAAATCAAGTTCAAGACATAGTTCTTATCTCTGCCGAATCCAAGTATATTAATAGCACCCTGGTAGATTACGTCTTCTTCATTATCACATTCTCCAGGCAGCGTCAAAATGTGTTGGTGCTTCTGATCGTAATCCACACATTTGTAAGCCCGCTCGCCTAATTTTGCAACAACATCTTTCAAATGCACGTCCATGGTGGCGGTAGTGTAATTCAACGAAGCAGAGTCCACCAGCGGCATTTTAAGCGTGTGGTTACTTCCACCCAACGACACCATGGACAGATCAGGGGTATCTAGGATCCTGCTGATCCCCTGAGAAGGCGGTGGCGTTTGGCGAGGGGCATCCTCTTCAACATTGTCTCCATCATTGCCATCATCGCTAACCTTACCATAAACAACTTGATGACGAGTACTTGCTCTACTAGACATGTTACTTCTTTCGTCAATATCGTCATAATCATAATAATCGTTCGTACCCAGGTCCAATGAAGAAGCGCTCTCAGAGAGGACGGAGCGCTCTTCATCGTACCCATCGCTAATGACGGATAAGTCGTCATCGTCACTGATTCTTGAAATGATAGTATAGGACTCATCCATGTTGAAATCGGTGGTGGATGGAGAAGAAGAAGTGGGAGACGACGCACTTGAACAATGGTCCTTATCAGCAGTACTTGTACCTCCTATTGCCATTTTCTATTTCGATAAGATGATATAAGCTGAGGAAAGCAACAAAAAAAAATTACATATAAGCATCAGTCGATCTCTAAAAGACCAAAAAAAATAATCATAAAGACTCAAACACCAGGCTCTTACTCACTCTGTTGTAAAGTTCTGTGCAATCTTAACTGATAGAACAAAAAAACGACGGTGATAGTGCAGTTATATTTAACCCTTATCATGGCCCTGTGCGGCGCGTTGTCCTGGCAACGGTTTTAATAAAATGACCGCATCACGTGGAGACGTGCATAACAAATTTTAGTGGCGTTATTTGGTTTTCATATCTTCTCTGTTTCTTGGTTATTTAATATAGAAAAATGCTCTTTGATACTACTTTGTACTGTTTAAATATACGATGATTTTGCCACTTTTTTGCCCCCTTATGCTTGGAGGAATATCCCATTTCGCATTTTTTTGGTAGCTATGTCATGAGTGAAACATTCTCTGGTCGCGCACGCAGCGGTCATGCAGCTTGGAAATCTTCCGGAAATTAGGAGACAGAGAGGAGATCAAGTCCTCTATCTGGCTACGATAAAGAAAAGATACAAGTATAAGCGTATATGAGATTATATTGGCCATGTGAACCAATATTTCTGATCTTCAAAATCCGAATGGCCAACTTAGTCAGAAAAAAAAAAAAAATTGCAATGAGGAAGATAGTTTCTTGCGCAATTCTATGGACCTGCAACATATTTTCATAATACTTCTAATGTTGCCTATCAAAAACGGGACTGTTTTTTTGTCCCTGCTTCGCAAATAGTCTTTAAACTTAAGACTATTTGTTAGCCGTTACTTCCCCCCCTTTTTCAAGTTTAGGGTCCGTATCTATCCATATTTCAGTTTAATTGTTTATGCAAGTCACGTGCCAGTGTTTTAGATACGTTTGCGACCTTGTAGTCGGAGAGCCGTTCCGATTCGTTTCTTTTTCCGGTCTGTTTTCCTGACATTCCCAGGTTGTACTTATCTGTTGTTGATAAACATAAAGCGGACGCACTAGCAAATAAGCTAAAACAGCCTCCAGCGCTATTTTAACATTCTCGATTGGGGCCATAAAGGAAGGGTAATTTTATTTTCTTTTTTATATCAGGACCCTTTCCTTTTCTTTTCTTCTTTTCCTTTTCTTTATTATTATTATTATTATTACTCGGCCACTTTCTCGCAGACAAACTCTTTCTTTCTTCGGCGTCTTGCTTTTACTGTGCTGTCAATAAACTAAAAAAAAAAAATGACAACCACAGGTGACAAGGGGGATCCTAGTGGTGGAGGAAATCCGTTTTCTCATCGACGGCAATCCTCTGCTGAACTCGACCCTTATTCAGTTGCTGAAGTCTATTACGGTCCAGAGAATAACCCTGCCTCGAAGAAGGGGTTCAAATTAGCACGAGCTAGAACGCTCTCAACGGTGAGTGATCATTTTTTTCACGTGGCGTTTTTAGACATCCTCAGCTAACTTACATTTGCCTAGGTGGATACTGGGAGTGCTGCAAAAGTCTTTCCAAGACGCCGTGGATCACAAGGTAAGTTGGAGCTTACTTAGAGAAGAAAAAAAAAACAACAAAAGAACAATTTTAACACAATCACTAAAGATGAATTCCTGGAGCCGAAAAAGTTCCTAATCAATGTAGACTCAACTTTGAAACGATTGCTAGAATCTGAAGGTAAGAAAAAAAAACAGGTACACCATGTCCCGATTGATCCGTAACTAACAATGACAACCAAACAGATACCGATCAGAACTTTCAAATTACTGTGGAAGATGAAGGTCCAAAGGTATTGGAACTTGGTACCGCAAATTCGAATGGGTTCAATAAATTCCAGGTGCGAGGAACTTACATGCTGTCAAACCTGCTTCAAGAGCTTACTCTTGCCAAAAAGTTTGGTCGTAAAACTGTAGTTTTGGATCAACGCAGATTGAACGAAAACCCAGTCTCTCGACTCTCGAGGCTGATTTCCAAGCAATTCTGGACTGCATTGACCAGAAGGATGGATGCTCGCATGATTGATAAGATTGCAACCGACACAAAAATCAAATCCAATCCAAGGATTTATGTGCCACCAGCCCAAAAGGAGCAATACGACTACTATAAATCAATTGCTGAAAAACGCCCAGAGTTGAAACTAGACGTGCAATACTTGCCTGAAAAAATCACCCCTGAATACGTTGTATCCATCAACAAGAAACCAGGTCTACTCGCCCTGGCTATGCAAAAAGTCCGGGATTCAGAAACTGGAGAATACACCTTTGAGGGCGTCCCATATGTTGTTCCAGGGGGCCGTTTTAATGAGTTGTACGGTTGGGATTCCTACATGGAATCCCTCGGTCTCTTGGCTGACAATCATGTCGAATTGGCCAAAGGGATGGTTACAAATTTCTGCTTTGAGATCGAAAACTATGGCAAAATCCTCAATGCCAATAGATCCTATTACTTGTGCAGATCTCAACCACCGTTCTTAACAGACATGGCCCTCAGAGTTTACGACAAGATAAAGTATTCGGCCGGATCTCTTGAATTCCTGAAAATGGCGACAAAAGCCGCAATTAAGGAATACCACAATGTTTGGGTTGCCGAGCCTCGACTGGATAAGAAGACTGGGCTCTCTAGATATTACCCAGAAGGCAAAGGTATTCCGCCAGAAACCGAAGCAACGCATTTTGCACAACTCCTGGCGCCATATGCTAAACGATACCACGTTAGTTTTCAGGAATTCCAGGAAAAATACAACAGTGGCGAGATCAAGGAGCCGTTTCTGGATGACTATTTCCGCCATGACCGTGGTGTCCGTGAATCGGGTCATGACACTAGCTATCGACTTGAAGGTGTTTGCGCGGATCTTGCAACTATCGATTTGAATAGTTTGCTCTACAAGTATGAAGTCGACATTTCCCATATAATCAGAACAAAATTCAACGACAAGCTTGAACTGGACGACGGAACCATTGCATCTTCTGCCATTTGGGATCGTCGGTCAAAGAAGAGAAAGCTTTTGATCGATGAATACATGTGGGATGACGAAGCTGGCATGTTTTTTGATTATGACACAAACATTGAAAAACGATCCACTTATGAATCTGCCACTACATTTTGGGCCATGTGGTCTGGCTTGGCTTCTCCGAAACAAGCTAGTAAGCTCGTTGAAAAGGCATTGCCGAAATTTGAAATGTTTGGAGGTTTAGTCTCCGGTACGGAAGAGTCTAGAGGCGAACTTGGCCTTAACCGACCTAACCGACAATGGGACTATCCGTATGGTTGGGCCCCGCAGCAAATGCTTGCGTGGACAGGGCTTATGAGATATGGCTATGTGGACGATGCACAGCGTCTCATCTACAGATGGCTCTATATGATTACCAAAGCGTTTGTCGATTACAACGGAGTTGTGGTTGAGAAGTATGATGTGACCAGGCCCGATGACCCCCATAGGGTTGATGCTGAATACGGGAATCAGGGAATGAGCTTCAAAGGTGTGGCCACTGAAGGCTTTGGTTGGGTCAATGCGTCATATACTTATGGTTTGACCTTTCTGACCAGTTTTGCTAAGCGTTGTTTGGGTACTTTGACGCCTCCGAACGAATATCTGGCTTCATTGAACAAAGATTCCGTTCTAAAGAGTAAAACTGGTTACGCGGATTTCGACATTTCTGAGTTTCAAGAAGACGATGATGTTTGATCATGGTCTCTTCCGTATATAAATTTAAATATACTCGATTATGCATAGTAAAATTGATCGGAAAGCTTTCAAACAAATAATGGCTTAATGTACACAGTTAATTATATAAAGTTTTGCTATTGGATCCTTTGGAGTCCAGTCTACCGACGTCGTGATGTAATTCAGCCACCCGATTACCCAGGCCCATAAACAATCTATACTCTTCCTGCAAAGTTGACAGGATACTGTGGCCATCAATTGGAACGTCTAATGCATCTCTTTCAGTGGAATCGACACCCTTCTCTACTTCTGCCATAGCATCAGCAAATTCGCGTAGCTTTTTATCGAATTCCTCAATCTTCCTATTGAAATATTGGGCTAACGGGTCATTGGAGCCACCCACCCTAGTTCCATGGACCGAAGATGACAGCATCGGATTGCCTGGTGGGTTTCGTAAGTTGCTTAACAACTCAAAACACAATTCTGCATCTTTAGCAGCTGTCTCAGACACCTTTTTCAAATGTGCCAACACGTGGTCGTCATATTTTAATGCTTCAGTGGCGGACGAAAACTTTCTAGTTAAAAGCTCAGCGTCTCTCGGTACAGAATATACTAACTCATCTTGATTTTCTTTTCCATTCTTAAGTTCTTCGGATATCCTTCCTTGAGAGGTTATATAGTTGTCCAATTCCTCCAATTCCTTTTGTATGCTTTCTGAAAGATCACTAGGTCTCGTTAAGGGAGTGATTTGTAATTGCTGTTGCTGAAGTTGTTGTTGTTGTTGAACCTGTTGCGGTTGTTGTTGACCGAACATACCGCCTTGCTGCTGTTGGTTAGGCTGTCCACCACCAAAGAGGCCACCCGTTGATGGTTGCTGCTGCTGCTGCTGCTGCTGCTGCTGTTGTTGTTGGAAGCCTCCTCCACCAAATAAACCTCCTCCAGTAGACTGTTGTGGTTGAGTGTTACCAAATAGCCCACCACCTGTAGTGTTGGTATTATTTACGTTCTGAGCTGTTCCACCTCCAAAGAGTCCGCCTCCTGTAGCAGGCTTTTGTCCAAATAGGCCGCCACCACCCGTATTAGTACTAGTCTGTTGTTGAGTTCCACCCCCAAAGAGGCCCCCCGTTGGTTTTGATTGATTCGCAGTATTACCGAATAAGCCTCCACCTGTGCTTCCTGCGTTGGAAGGATTTGATCCACCCCCAAATAGACCACCGCCTGCCGTACCTGCTCCAGCAATATTTGAAGCGTTACCTCCCGTACCTCCTCCGAATAAGCCACCGCCGGAACTCGAAGATGTTGTATTTTGACCGAATAACCCACCACCAGTCCCTCCACTATTAGTATTCCCACCACCAAACAATCCTCCTCCGGTACCAGTTGAGCCTGCTGCTGGCTTGCCGAACAAACCAGTGCCAGTGGAAGACTGTTGCTGTTGTTGCTGACCACCGAAGAGCCCTCCACCTCCGCCAGCAGCTGGTTTATTGGCTCCAAACAAGCCACCGCCGGATTGCTGGTTAGTCTGACCAAAAGCATTTCCTGTGTTCGTATTTGTGTTTCCTCCACCAAAGCTGAACCCAGTACCTCCTCCAGCATTGGTATTGTTTAGATTTCCTCCAAACGTAGATGAAGCATTGTTAGTGTTTGACTGGCCAAACAGGCCTCCTCCCGAATTATTGCTCGTGTTGGTACCAGATCCAAAGCCCGAACCAGCTCCACTGCTCTGGCCAAAGCCAAATGATGTCTTTTGTCCAAACATTCGAAATTTTCGAGATTTTGATTCTCTGAAAAATCAATTTTATGTTCCTTACTATTGTTTACGCGTTCTGTGAGTTGGGTAATATAATTTTTCCCTACCGGACCGGCACAGCGAAGAATAGCTGATCACCGTCGCCCCAGATCTGTAACTAAAAATCACCGTAAGGTTCTTGGAAAGGGCGGAATTGGGTGGATATTTGATCCACGATCGATTTGTCTTAGTTGGCTTTGTTGATAGTTTCAATAACATCGATGTGACAAATTTCCATTTCACATATAAATTCAATTAGACCCTACAGCACCCAGAGATACGTACGACTCTCATTGCACACACTTATATAACTATAAAGGGTTGTCAAACTGAATCTCTCAACGTAGATTATTATTATACAACGCATATTTTACAGTATTTATCTTGTGCATAAAAAATAAAGAGGTTCTATGCATAGCTAATAAAATAGCGTACTGAAATCGTGATCTGCGCCTCACTTTTTTTGTCCCAACAGGACGCTGCAGTAGTTAAACTCATTGTCCCACACATAAAACCCACTTTAATACTGTCCGTGGCATTTATATACCTTGTACTATAAAAAAAAAGGACAGAGGCCCTGATATATTTTCTATAATGGGTAGGTCAACTGTGGATGATTAAGAGATTTAATACTAACGTGACGCGCCAGGTATCCCTAAGTTTTTCAGATACGTCTCGGAACGATGGCCGTTGATTTCTCAACTAGTCAATGAATCACAGGTTCCTGAGTAAGTTGCAACTTCACTTGTTTCCTCTGTTGTTGCTAACTCTGACATTCTCTAGGTTCGATAATCTTTACTTGGACATGAATTCCATTCTACGTATGTTGGTTTTTTGTTCAATCTCTGTGTTTTTTGAAAACAGGAATGCTAATCAGTCGACATTTAGACAATTGCACACACAACGGAACTGACGCTACACATTATTTAACCGAAGAACAGATGTTTGTGGCTATTTTCAACTACATTGAGCATTTGTTTGACATGATTCGTCCTCAAAAGATGTTTTTTATGGCCATTGATGGTGTTGCTCCAAGAGCTAAAATGAACCAACAACGATCGAGAAGATTCCGTACTGCGCTGGAAGCTGAAAACGCTCGTAAAAAGGCTCTAGCTGAAGGTCTAGAGTTGCCCACCGACGAGCCTTTTGACTCAAATGCAATCACCCCGGGTACTGAGTTCATGGCGAAGTTGACAGTTCAACTGAAATATTTCATCAATCGTAAGGTCTCGGAAGACGCCACTTGGCAAGGAATCGACATTGTCCTTTCCGGACATGAAGTTCCCGGTGAAGGTGAACATAAAATCATGGAGCAAATCCGTTTTGACAGGGCTAAGGAAGAGTATGATCATAACACTCGTCACTGTTTGTACGGTCTCGACGCTGATTTAATCATGTTAGGTTTGTTGTCTCATGATCCCCATTTTGCCTTGTTACGTGAAGAGGTCACATTCGGCAGACGTGACAAGAAGCAGAAAGAATTGTCCGAACAGAGATTCTTTTTATTACATCTCTCGCTGGTTAGAGAGTATCTTGAGCTGGAATTTTCTGACTTGAAGGATGAAATTTCCTTCGACTTCGACTTTGAACGCGTGTTAGATGACTTCATCCTTATTAACTATTTCATCGGTAATGACTTCTTACCGGAATTACCTTCCTTATTGATCAATGATGGCGCTCTTCCCACTGTCTTTTCAACCTACAAGGCTTCGCTGAAACAGCTAGATGGATACTTGACCGAAAAAGGGAAAATCAATTTTACCCGGTTAGGTGTTTGGTTGAAAGAAATGTCTTCTTTCGAATTGGAAAGGTTTGAGGCAGGTGCTGTGGACGCACAATGGATGAATGAAGACCTTGATTCAGTTTCTTTGAAAAGCATTGACCATCCAAAACTAGCCCTTTCCCCACGAGAAAAAGAACTGTTACGTTTTGTAAAACCGTTCATTTTATCATCTCACAACGCAGGAAAGGGCGACCCGGCAAGTGAGCCTCCTTCGCTAGCTTTACCTGACTGGGTAAACGAAGAGACTTCCGAATTCCTCTCCTCCTTGGCCGAAAAAACGGCGACAAAAATTGGTTTCAAGGGTGACAACGTTCTTTTAATGTTTGATGCGGATGGTATTCCAGATAACGAAACAGAAGACGATGAAAGTAACAGACTGCTGTCGATCCACAAAGTTTTGAAGAAATACGAAAATGCGCCTGTTGAGAAAGAAGAAACTAAAGAGAGCAGAAAACAACTTTACGCGGAAAAATTCAAAAAGTGGAAGAACAAATACTACAAGGAAAAATTTGGAAAGACACTAGACGACTCTGAATTTATTACCGACCTAGCAAAGAATTATCTTGAAGGTCTACAATGGGTATTTTCTTACTATTTCACCGGCGTGGCCTCATGGGGTTGGTTTTTCCGGTATCATTATGCGCCGTGCATTAGTGATATCAAGCTGGGCCTCCAGGAAAAGTTCGAATTTACTCTCGGAACTCCATTCAGGCCGTTCCAACAACTGATGGCTGTTCTTCCGTCGAGAAGTAAAGCACTTGTCCCGCCTGCATATCGGCCATTAATGTATGAAGAGAACTCTCCAATTATAGACTTCTATCCTCACTCATTTGAAATTGACATGAATGGTAAAAAGAACGACTGGGAGGCTGTGGTCAAGGTTCCGTTTGTCGAAGAGGCAAGGTTATTATCTGCTCTTGAGAAGAAGGAAAATCAACTGACTGCTGAAGAGAAGAAAAGAAATAGCTTTGGAAACAATCTCAGATTTGTATTTAATCCTCAGGTGGACTATAAGTACTCATCTTCACTTCCAGGCGTCTTTTTGGACATTCCTCATTCACACTGTATAGAAGAAAATTTGCCCCCTCCTATACTTGATGAAAAGGATATTAAGTTTGGTCTTATGGAAAATGCTAAACTGGGTACTGAGGCGTTGGCCGGTTTCCCTAGTATAAAAACTATCCCGCACACTCATGAACTTGTCAAGAGCAGTGGCGTTCAGGTGTTCCAGCAGCCAACTCGCAATGATTCGATTATTATTTCGTTGAAAAATATTTTCGAAGGAGAATCTGCGTCGAGCATTGCAGAAAAATTACTTGACGAATCCGTGTATATTGGCTGGCCGTATTTAAGTGAAGTCAAAGTTGTTGCCATTAGCGATGAATTGTTTCGATACCAAAAATCTTACGGCTCTATTACTAGCAATCCTCACGATGAAAAAACACTGAATTCTTGGAGGAAGAAAACGGCCAAGTACCAGGAATACTACGGCAGAATCGGGGTAAAAATTGGCAAAGTTCAAATTCTTGTTCATGTCCAAAAGTTGAAAGGACTCCGAAGAACCAGCGAAGGTGCTTATGTCAAAGAATTTGGTGAAGAGGAATCTGACGAATATGCGTTACAAACACTAGTTGAAGAAGTCGCTAATGAGGATGAGAGGTTTAAAGAAAAGCCATCGCTACCTGTTAGCGAAGAATTCCCTCTAGACTCAAAGGCGGTAAACCTTGGACCATCCGGGTACGGAAATCCGGTAACAATTATTGGACACGGCGTTGACAAGCTAGATATCAAGTTGATGAAACTTGAACGGCCGGAACCTAATATTGGATGGAAAGCAGCAAAAACAGAGCAACAGTCCATAAGATATTTTCCATCTTATGAAGTTGCAAAAAGAATCAATCTCCATCCTTTGATGTTGAGCAAAATTACTTCTTCCTTTATGGTGTTGGTTGCAAACAAGAAATACGATGTAGGGTTGTCTCTTAAATTTGAGGGGAAGAGAATGAAAGTTCTAGGGTATTCCAGGAAGAATCAACGAGGATGGGAATTCACTGCAAAGACGGTTCAGCTCATACAGTCATATAGACAGCAGTTCCCTGATATTTTTGATGCGTTGGCTAAAAATTTCCAGGGCAGTGGGATTCCTGAAATGGATAAGATTTTGGGTGGTATTCCTCAGGATCAGACAAGAACCAGATTGGACGAACTTAGGAGATGGATTAAAGCAAACACGGTTGAGCAACCTCAATTTGAACCGGTATCTTTAGAATCTGAAGGTCTTACGGGAGAAACTGTTAAAAAGATTGAACACGGCATCATTCCTTATTTCGACAATCCTGAACCGGTAAAGGCAATTGTTCTCAAGAATATTCCCAGACAAGCACTTTTGTCACCTTCACATGCCTATCACCAATTGAGGACACAAAGGTTCGATCTAGGCGATCGTGTCGTTTCCGCGTTGAATTTTGGCAAAGTCAGACTATTCAATCGAGGTACTGTTATTGGTGTGAATAGTGAAACAACTAAAGTGACTTTGGATGTTTTATTTGACCATGAATTTGATGCGGGTACCACACTAAATGGTCGCTGTGAAACCAAGCGAGGACTCACGGTAGACGTGGGTTCTGTGGTTAACTTGTCAAACAGGCAATTGGTTTATCAAACGAAGAAGAGCCTTGAAATGAAAGGTGGCAAATTGAATAAGGCCAATGGAAGCGGACCTGTCAATGACAATAAAGGACTAAAAGCTAGCGGCATGCCACCTGTACCGCCAAAGAGTGTTTGGGGTAACAATAAGAAGCCTCAAGTTCCGTCGCAACCACGACAGCGACCACAGCAGCCAAAGGCCAAAGTCCAAATCATGCAGAGGCCAAGGGATGCTGCCGAATCAAAGGACGTACCATTGCCCCCACCCCCACAGAATAAGCAACAGCCCGCCACCTCCTCAGATAACAAAGAGATGAGCAACGAGTTGTTAGCGATGTTGAAGAACGGAAGTAATGGTGATGCCGAGGGTAAGAATAAGGAAGTGGTACAAGATAAGGACCTCAGTAAGAGGATTCATGACAAAAAGAAGAATGCTAAAGTCCTTGATGCGATTTATAATGCGTACATGCCAGGTAACGGGGCTCCACCACCTCCACTACCTCAGGGACCACCTATTCCACCTCCAAATATTTTGGGTGGGCAAATGTTTATGCCGCCTCCACCTTATCCAAACGAGTTTTACCCACCACCTCCGCCTATGAATTTTGATGCGGAGGGAAGCGCTGACTTGATGAAGCAGCTGCATATTGGCGAACAACAGGAACAGAAACAGCCACCGCACGCTTCGCAGGGTAATACTGTTAACGGAGATGGCCGTGGAAGGGGCCGTGGAAGAGGTAGAGGCCGTGGTGGTCGAGGTGGCCGTGGAAGGGGCGCTAATCGTGGACGAGGAAGAGGAGATTAGAAGACACCACACAAAAAAGGATTTACGAACTTACATTTTTTATAAGTATATATTATAAATTAAATGTCATAGGACATTGTATACGTTAATTGCTTCTTTTCCTGGAGTTCGTTTTGTCGTCTGAACCACTTGCTCTCAAAGCCATTCGATCTGTCCACTCCATCCCAAAGCGGGCCAGGCGGTATACTGAAACGATTAGGAAGGTAATGACCTTGATATACTTTTCTTCGCGGAGACTGTTTTCGATCGCGGCTACGATCGCTACTTTTCGATTTCTTTAAAAATTTTGCCGCTGGGTCTTCAAAATGGTCCTTAGATTTTTGGTATTCATTTAGTTCCTCGTCGTCAGCGTACCTTGAAAATGAAGCATGTTTCATCTGTCTTAGCTTATCTGCTTCTTTTTCTGCTTCCCGTTGTTGGACCAGACCTCTATTTAGCTGCCTCTTTTCGTGTTCTTTCTGTTTCCGTTCATACTCCTGCCTTTCTTTTTCCTGGTTAACTTGTGCTTCGATATCTATTTGTCGTCCCGACACATCTCTATATACAGTTTCGGTATCCTTTCCCATAGAGCAGTCATCTTCCCTCAGTTTTTGTAATTCGTCCGCTTCTTTTCGTGCTATATCTGCCTCTACTTCGGCAGCGGTTTGCAATCCAGCTTTAGCACCCGATTCCATCAGTGGAGGTTGCAATGTAGGTTCAACTTTGCTGGACCCGAGTTTCTTCCATCCTGCAGCCTTTTTCGAAGCGAAGGTAGGGTCTGGCAATGCATCTTCTTCATTAGTAGTCGTTATAAAAGGGTCGTCTGGATGTGTCTCTTCTTGTTGGCCCTCCCAGCCGGTCAGATCTGTTGTTTTTACTGTCTTATCATTGTGTGGTATTTGTTTTTCCTTCTTTTTTTTCTTTTTCCTCCTTTTATCGCTTTCAGTGGTTTCTGGAGGATTTAGATAGTTTTGGGCCAAATAGTCTTTCAACGATGACATTAGTATTATAATATCACAGTGCGCTGATGAAGATGAGAACCGGTCTTTATCGGAAATCAAAATTTGGGAGAATCCACTGTCGCTATATATGTGTGGCATCACCGTTTAGCCGTGTTAATCTTTCGCCGATTAACATTTGTAAGATTTCGACAATCGTAACAGAATTTTCAGTGCCAATCCGACCTGGCCCTATTCTAAAAATATCCGCAATGTGGTAGATACATCCGATGGGTCTCAGGATTTGCGCCACACGCCACAGGTTACTTTTTGCAGCACACATGTCGGAATAAAGCGGAAGAATATCTCTATTTTCTATTCGAATGCAGCTAGTTTCTGAGTCTGATTCCAAAAAATTTGGTCCTATATTTATAGACAATGTCTTTGATGTGGGTAATCTTAGGCACAATGGCACTGTCTATCATCTATACGGTGCAATGTGTAGGTATTTTTTTAGGTTTGTGTAGGACTAAGAATACCTGGTGAGAGCGACCTCTCTTTGTAGAAAGCAAGAGAAAGCATTGGGCTCGTGGAGATACCTTTGCCACGTATTAGTTTCGGAGAACATACATTGGCTGGGGAGACCGCAGACTTATTTATGTGTATGGTATTTCGACCCTACCATTTGAAAATCCACCGCAGGCTCCAATTCAGAACGAACTGCTGCTGAATGTAGCCTCCGGGAACTCTCATCCGCTTCCGACGGAATATCGTTTCTCTGCAGGGTTCTCATTCCATGTATGTGCGCTGTACCGCCGAAGACTTACCGTGCCAAGCTGCTACCGACAAGGTGAAACTCTGGTGAGTTGGCATAAAAGGAAGACAAGGGGAAGGGGACATTAACTTTTAAATTAAAGCCAAATTAAGAGGATATGGGGTTATCTCCAGATCAAGTAATTTTAACTGATCCCAATGTTGACGATGCGTGGAAAATATGCGTTATTCAGGGAGTGTACTTCGGAAAAAATGAATACAGTGGGAACTTGGGTGCTAGGATCTCATCAATCTTTGTCATATTCTTCCTCAGCACGCTGGCAACAATTTTTCCGGTAATAGTCACTAAAGTGAAGTGGCTGAGGATCCACCCCTATGCTTATTTATTTGCTAGACAGTTTGGCAGTGGTGTAATCATTGCTACTGCATTTGTGCATCTTCTAGATCCAGCCTATGAGACGATTGGAAAAAATAGCTGTGTCGGTATGACTGGAGGTTGGGCCATCTTTCCTTGGGCACCTGCTATTATTCTTGCTAGTGTGTTTGCCATCTTCATATTGGACCTCGTCAGCGAAGTCTACGTAGAAAGGAAATTTGGCGTAGTCTGTAGCGGACATGGCAGTGGGGTGGAAGCAGCAATTACAACGTCCACGTCTTCTCAAGAAGGTGAGGATAAAATGGCTATGCATAACAGGAGCACTGTTGATTATCGCCATGATATGGAATTGGATACGCGAAGGTCTTTTGAAATGCAATTTGGGGCATTCCTGATTATGGAATTCGGAATTGTGTTCCATTCAATCATGATAGGGCTGAATTTAGGTGCATCTGGTGAGGAATTCACCACTTTATATATCGTTTTGATTTTTCATCAAGCGTTCGAAGGATTAGGAATGGGTGCTAGGCTATGTGCAATCCCTTTCCCGAAGAGCAAGCGATGGTGGCCGTATCTATTGGCAGTGATATATGGAATAAGTACCCCGCTCGCTACTGCTGTCGGATTGGGCGTCCGGACAGTTTACGTTTCACAATCGTACAATGCAAACATTATAGAAGGGGTGTTCGATTCGATTTCAACCGGTCTATTAATTTACAGCGGATTGGTGGAATTGCTGGCTAGAGATTTCATTTTCAATCCAGACAGAACAAAAGACTTGAAGAAATTAACTTTTATGGTTTCCGCCAATCTCTCAGGGGCAATCTTAATGTCATTATTGGGTAAGTGGGCGTGAACGCTTATTATCTCTGTAAAAGTATTTCAAACATTATAAATCACAACATGTATACTTGGATACGATCTAAGTTTTTCTAAAGGTTAGCTCTAGGTCGATAAGAAGTGTAACCTTCCGGACCTTTGGTGTAGAACGTTTTTCTATTGTATGGAGTCAACTCCGCACCTGTTTTGATTTTTTCAGGAAGGTCGGGGTTTGGGATGTATCTTCTACCAAATGCAATTAGAGTCTTGTCATCCTTGTTGGAATGTTCCTCAGCATTGTCCTTCAAATATCCCCCAGCTCTGATAATGTTACCAGACCAAATGTATCGGAACCAGTCGTTGTCGCCGTGGAATTCCTTCAGGTCAAACATTCCGGCTACACGCGGCTCAACAATATGTATGTATGCAATTTCTTTACCATCTCTGGCCCTTCTCTCGAGTTCAGTCGCAATATATGAAAAGATTGGGATGGGCGAAATGTCGTAATTACAAACAACACCAGTCAACCATGGAGATAAACGCAAGCCCACTCTATCAGCTCCAATCGCGTCAACAACAGCATCCAAGATCTCAAAGAGGAATCTACACTTGTTTTCAATAGATCCGCCATATTCATCAGCTCTAATGTTAGCGTCGCAGTCGAAGAATTGGTTAATTAAATAGCCATGGGCTCCGTGAAGTTCAACACCATCCATTCCAGCCTCAATTGCGTTCTTTGCCCCCTGAACGAAATCTTGAATGATCGACTTAATCTCATCTCTAGTCAATGCCCGAGGGGTTTCATGCTCACCGGTAACCCCGTTGGCGAACGGTGGCTTGACATTCGATGGCGCACAGTAGTCATAACCGTTGGCATTCAATAGCTTTTTGCTACCAGCTTTGCCTAAAGCCCAGATTTGCATGAAGGCAGATGATCCTTTAGCATGGATGGCGTCGGAGATTCTTTTCCATGCTTGAATATGGTCAGCATTCCAGATACCGGGAGCATTCGCATATAGACCACAACGCTTAGATGGGAAGGTGGCTTCCGTAATCAAGAGGGTGCCTGGAATGGATGCTCTTTGAGCGTAATACTCAGTCATCATGTCATTTGGACAGAAATCATCCTCAGCTCTGAATCTGGTCAATGGCGCCAAAACGAGTCGATGGTTTAATTCAACTTTTCCAACTTTGATGGGTTTGTAGAGATTATTTGTGGCCATTTCAGAAATTATTGTAGAATAAAAAAAAATAAAAAATAAAAAAAGAGAGAAAGAGATAAAAAATAATAAATTAAGAAGTAGCACGGCAGGCGGAAGTGGGGTATTATTTATTTTCCAAAATTTGATGTGGCCCTCGGTTAGACCTGCCCGATTTCCGAAACAGTAGCACAATGTAAGACCCGCATTTTCTCCGCAAGGACCTGCCTATTAGTGATAACTTCACAGCCTGAAGACCCCATCTTTCACCCGTTCACGATATGTCTCGTCTCGGAACAGATATGTTCCTTGCTTGAGGGCCTCTTCGAGGCGACCAAGAGATTTTATTCGATTCTTTTGAGCATTGATAGCCCGCTCCTCTTCAATTTCCTGGGTATCAGGCATATGTGATTTCCAAAACCCCTCTGGTGACTCCGGTACTGGGTATCGGTTACGATGTCGAGAGGAAACTTGAGCAACATCGACCGTTGGGTCGGTCTCACTTCTCTCACCGCTCCAGACAGGGCCCTCTGGTTTAACACCAGGCCCCGCACATTCGTAGAACTTTTGACATTTATGGCAATCGGATCCATGGAGACAATGTCTTTCAGCTGCTCCTCTCACAACGTCCTTATACGCGTGATCGCACCCGTCGTTGTATTTGGGGTTTATAATAAAGTCTTCTGGGACCCAAGCATAGTGTTTGAGTTCTTCAAACGTGTATATCTTATGTTCAGACGGGGAGGGCGACGTTTGATTTGAGGGGGATGAAGAAGTTTCCGTAGAAGTAGAGACGGGGACAAATCCGTGTTCCAAGAGGGTAGTCTTTTGTTTCTTTCTTTTGTTGTTTTCGTCGGTGACAGGTGTTTTCAGGTCATTTTTATTTGTCAAAAACTTGTTGCAACGGCTATACAAATCCGGGTCAATATCCTTTGCCACTTGGACTTTTCTTTTAACGGCACTGTCTTTAGGTGTCACAAAGATGGGCGGCGCGATTGTCACATTCTCCGGAGAGCGTTGCAATTGCTCCTCTTCACCGTAATTATAAGTTTCTTCCTGGGGAACAGAAGACAATGGTTCCTCCTTAATCTTCACCGGCGACGGAGACGGCGAGTTTTCAGCATCAGTAAAATCCAAGTTGCGTATAACCCGTTTTTCAGTAGTTGGAGTCTCTGTTATCGTACTGGTTTTCGACGGAACATTCCTGGCTCGATTGTGTTGCGGCGTGGTTACTGTACTTTGGGTATTGATCTGCGAGTCTGTCAGCTCTTTTAACGGGCATTCTGCCTCTGAACTCGTGATTCTGGATTCGAGCTTCTGTCTCTTCGTCCTTTCCGCGCTCAATTCACTCTGCAATTGGCGAATTTCCGATTGTAGATCCTCTCTCTGTGTACTGAGCTTGTCTTTGAGCGCTTGGATCATCTTCTGCTGGTTATCGTACTTGGTCTCTACATTTCTCAGTCGTTCCAGTTCCTTATAAAAGTGGCTTGAGTCGTTAGCCTTCAGATCAACACTTTCCCGGGTCTGAATCTTCTGGTTGAGTAGTTGGATCAGAACCGTTTGCTCCCGGCACTTCTCTTCCACATCTCGAAGTGTCTCAACGAGATGCTTGCAATCATTGAAGGTTTGCTCTCTGTCTCTACATTTTTGTAGCATACTTTCGAGCATCCCCCTCATGCTCGCCGCAAAGTCCTCATGCGACTCTTGTTTCATTGAACTCCCTCTAGACGCGTGCTTTGATAAGAGAAAAAAGGTGTCTCTGTGCATCTTTACGCGTAAATTAGCTATTTAGAAGAATGTACGGCTGAACAACTGGCTATCGGGTATACCACGGCCAGCCGACCGGGGCCCCGTTGGGATAATACCGAATTTTCTTTGCCGGACCAAATCTTCACAGGCCAAAAAGGGACAAAGTGGTGAATTTTTGAGATAAATACCGAGGTGGTGGGGCGCATTTAATCAGCTTCAACAAACAACTCACCGCAATAACTTGACCACCATGGCTCGAATAAAGTTAGACCCACGAATTATCACGGATATTGCATTCTTCCTAGGAGCTGGGGCCTCTATATACTACCTGTTCAGCCATCTGCTGCAACAAATCGGAAACGATGGGCCTCCACGGAGTGCAGAAACCAAAAAGAGAGCAAATGCATCCATCCAGAGACTACAGGCCAAGCACCCAGAGCTCACACTGGATCTGGATGAATACGAGCAAGTGATCATCTCGTCAGTGGTTACACCAGCCGATATCAAATGCTGCTTTAAGGACGTTGGGGGCCTTGAATCCATCATTGAAGAGCTCAGAGAAAGCGTTCTCTATCCCCTCACAGAGCCAGGCCTGTTTAGACACCATTCCAGTCTTCTACAGGCACCTAAAGGTGTTCTGTTGTACGGACCGCCCGGATGTGGCAAAACGATGATTGCCAAAGCATTGGCAGCGGAAAGTGGGGCCAATTTCATTAACATCAAAATGTCTACAATAATGGACAAGTGGTTCGGAGAAAGCAATAAGTTAGTTGCTGCTATTTTCTCCCTGGCGCAAAAGTTGCAACCTTGCATCATTTTCATAGATGAGATTGATTCTTTTCTGAGGGAGCGACAAAGCAGCGATCATGAAATCACTTCAATGTTGAAGGCTGAATTTATGACCCTTTGGGATGGTCTTACCACTGACGGTAGAGTTATGGTGTTGGGAGCCACCAATAGGCCTAATGATATTGACAGTGCAATCATTCGACGAATGCCCAAAAGATTCGCAGTGCCATTGCCGGAGTTTGAAGAGAGAAAGAAGATTTTCCAAATCATGTTGAAAGATGCCACTTTAGACGAATCATTTGACATGGATCATGTGGCAGAACAAGCAGTTGGTATGAGTGGTTCTGATATCAAGGAGGCATGTAGAAATGCTGCAATGCTTGCAATGAGAGAGTACATTAAACAGAACTTTGTCAATGGAAAGCGTGTCAATGGAGAGGAGGAAATTAATGTTCGACCATTGAGAAATGGTGATTTTTTTGTTCAACAGGCATCTGAAACGCATTTACCAATGAACCGAGTTCGAGAAGTAATCTAAATAGACCAAAATAAACCCCTAATTAGCATTATCTAACTCTTCCTCGTTTTTTGTTTTTTTTTTATTATTATTATTGTTATTACCTTTTTAGTTTGTTTCTTTTGGCTTACCAGTTGCCTTCACTTTCCGCTCCCCACCCAAGATGTATTCCTTCCCAACTCACAAAATATGCCCGAGGCTGATGGTGTGCCGCCACAAGGCAGCATCAAGTACGTGAACGGAAGAAAGATAATCTTAGACAAGGATGGGAAGCCGTAAGTAATAACTTCCTGCAAGAGAGAAAAAGAAGTCTATGAAGATGGGGTTTCTGACGCTGTGTGGGTTATAGCTGCCGATCGTGCAACTCATTATTAGATTTCAAAGCAGCAACTCAGGGCAATGGAGGCGGAAGTATGGCTAGCATGTTTGGTGCTGCTGCGGGGGTCGGTGCTAGTGCTTCTCCGGCAACGACAAAGAGCGAGGAAAAGGCTCCGCGGGATTGTCCTCCAGACTCTGAGGAACTAGGAAGGTCTACCTGGACTTTTCTCCATACAATGGCGGCCACATATCCTGAGAAGCCTAATTGTAGTGAACAGGCTGACATGAAGACATTTATGGGCATTTTCTCTAAAATATATCCTTGCTGGTATTGTGCAGACGATTTCCAAGCGTGGATGAAAAAGGATGGTAATGAACCAAAAGTTCAAAATCGAGAGGAATTGAGTAATTGGCTCTGTGATGCGCATAATGAAGTCAACAGGAAGTTAGGAAAGCCTACCTTTGACTGTAAGTTGTGGCGTCAACGCTGGAAAGATGGTTGGAATGACGGTCGATGTGACTAGACATAATACAGACATATTGACGTATATATATTTGTGTACATAATTTTTCAGTTAAATAAGGACAGATTTAGAGGCACGGAACTTCCTCGTCCACTTGGATATAGCTTTTCAGCTCCCTCGAATCTACGTGGTTTTGGAATATCACTTTGGTTCTTGAATTTGAACCGAGTATCTTCGATGACCAGTTTTTGCGGAGTCCCCGATCCCGATCCACTTCCATCCGCAGCAGATGGCGTCAATGTATATGCTGAAACGTCAATTTGGCGAATGTTATTGGATGAAGTGGAAGTAGTTCTACGTCCATTTCTACCAGATGCTGGTGGGGGTGGTGGGGGTGGGGGAGCTTTAGCAGGAGAATCTGTAGAGACTGCTGCTGAAGGTGGTGGAGGCGGTGGTGGTGCTCGGGACGGTGAAGCCTGTTGTTGCACTGGTGGTGGCGGTGGTGGTGGTGCACGATTTGGTAAGGATGACGATGAAGATGACGATTGGGGTGCTGGGGGCGGAGGAGGTGGTGCTGGCGGGGCAGCTGGAGGTGGAGGAGGGGCCAGTGACGGCGGAATTGGAGACGTAGACCGAGAATTGTTACTGGAAGATCGCGGAACAGGCGGTGCCCTTGTAGCTGGTGGTTTTGGTGGGGAGGCTGATCCAGATGATGGTGGTGGAG
>JAJLUR010000058.1:5197-61637 GCA_030674225.1 Blastobotrys terrestris | reverse complement strand
AAAACAAAAAACAAAACCCGCGTCTTTTTGAATAGTCTCAATTGCAATGTCTCATTTTTTTTTTTTTTTTTTTTTTTAGGAATTTGTTTGCCTGTAATAACTAGCAGACGCATAATGTAACACTTGAGCCATTAACCTAGACCAATTAATTACCTACGTAGAATTCTTTAGTTCAATACAAACGTCTGTTCTTAGAGCAACATGGCGACACCGGCAATGGCAACACCAAAGACAGAAGCACCAGCGACAACGGCACCGTTGGCTTGAGCTGGGGTGGAGGTGGCTGGCTGAGCTGGGGTCACAACAGAAGAGTTGGATGGGGCCTTGGTTGGGACAGCCGCAGTGGAGAGGTTGGCAGAAGGAGCACTTTCAACTGGAGCAACAGTTGGAGCTGGACCAGTGGTTTCAGGGGTGGTCACTGGAACAGCAGAGGTCTTGTGTTGACATTGCTCAGCAGAACAAGGAATAGTGACAATCTTGGTGGATTCTGGAGCAGTGTCATTGGAGACAGCGAGAGCACCGGCAGCGAAAAGAGCGAGAGCGAGCTTGGAGTTCATTATTATTATTATTTTTATTAGCGAATAAGCAGGTGGGTAAAAGCTGCAAAATGCCGGAGAAGGGAACGGCTATTTATACTACTTTTTTCTACTGTTTTGATTCGTACATGAAACTCTGCCAATTCAGCAAAAAATCGTGCATTGGGGTTGCATGAACGCACTGATCGTGCCAGCATTCCTCCACTTGCGCTCGATCCATGGCTGCCAAACATATCAGGGATCACGACTTCTCTCGAAACCTGCCCATGTCTCAATACTAAACACAGATGGCGTATATGGCGCTATATATTGGGTCAAATTCCGGCCTGAATTCCAAGCTTTAAGGGGGAAAAAAAAAACTGTTTTTTCGCCCGTTGTGAAGATCGCCTGCACAACGTTGTGGTAACATCACTAGAGTCACACTTCCGCACGAGACCTCCCTAAAAAACCCCCCACCCCCTCTTTCCCCGGCAGCTATCTGTGACCTTATCCATCCCGTAGCATCAGCGTCTTGGCTCAGTTTGTTACATAGGTCGGGCCAATCCTAGACCCTGGTCGATCGATACGCACCGTTTATCAGCCTCGGGATCATCGCCTGAAAATCCATCACATGACCTCTTTCATTTCCTTTCCATGAAGCGGAAACAGCCCGGCGCATTTTTTTTCTAGCAAAGAAGCAGAAGCGCTGGTAGGGCTTCACAAAGCTATGCATACCTTTTTTTTGCTTTTCTTTTTACGCAGGACGGCAGGAGGCTACATGTATCCCCCAACACACCTTTTAATAATACGTATATATATATATGTATATATTGCCTTATTTATCAGACATCTTTGCCCCTTCAGACATGTCCGCATACACATCGAACCGGCGTTGCGTGGAAATAGGCACTGACGATCGCACCTGAGAGAGCGTCTCCGGCTCCAAGTCTGCGTACACAATCTGCTCAGTCTCGTCAGCTTCAGCTGTCATTGCTCCCCAAGGGTCAATCACCTGCGAATGGCCATATGCATGGTAGGAAGAGGACAAGTCTCGAGAGGGAGATGCCATCAACACATACAGCTGATTGTCCGTGGCACGTGATCTCCCTAGAAGCTTCCAATGTAGAGGCCCGGTGGTGGTATTGAACGCACCTGGATAGATCATGGCAAATGCATTGTGCTTCCTAGCAGCAATTGCGGCCAATTCTGGGAATCTGATGTCATAGCAGATACCCAGACCAACGTTACCGTAGCCTTCAATGTTGAATACCGTGGCTTTGTTACCTGGAGACAACACGTCGCTTTCCTTAAACTTGATTTTCCCCGGGACGTCGATGTCAAACAAATGAACTTTTCTGTGCTTAGCGATCTCCTCTCCCTGTGGGTTGAAGGAGATGTTGGTGTTGTAGTACTTGGTACCTTCCTTCTCTGGGATGGAGCCACCAATCAAGTATGTCTTTGTGTCCTTAGCTAGGGAGGATAAAAAAGTGTATGTTTCTCCGCCCGGGATCGCCTCAGCGTATTCTGGAAAGGCGCTAACAGCATACGGAGAGTTGAAGCATTCAGGGAGAACTACGAGTTTAGCGCCCTTGGTGGCGGCTTCGGTTACCTTTTCCTTCACCTTGGAGAGGTTGGTGGCCTTATCTGCCCCAGCAGCAATCTGTACTAATGCTACTTTTAGCGACTTTGCGAGTCCGGACATGGTGTTCTGGTGGTGTCGACTGAGCACTGAGTGTGTATTACCGGGATTTAGGCGGGGATGTGAACGGCTTTTTTTTACCGACTCTCGGATCGAACCGTTCCGACATTTATTTATTTGCAAGGTAATCATGAGAAGAATGTACAACCTGTACAGAGGATGAACTGTAAAAGTTAAATTGGTGTGTATGATTTCAATTGTCTGTTTATAATTTGTAAGTAGTATCGCACGAATGGTCTCTGCACGAATGGTCTCTGGTGGATGGTAAGAAAACTACTTCTGTTTTTTTGCAGGAAGTTCTCGATCTATATATATGCATATATAATGGAACTTTCAAATATATTTGAAAAATATTGCCCCAATTAAGCGACTACGTAATAATTCAATAAAGAGTGGGATATTGCCAGACAATTTATCGGTACAGTTGATTAGTCTTATTACCTATGTAGTTAACTGTAGTGCCCTTCAATTTAAAGTCGTAAACAGCTTCTAAAAGACTGGACCGAGAGAAATCGTCACCAGCCAATATATCTATAGCATAGGTATTCGTATTTATGACTCAATCTCCTGTGAAGTCGCTTGCTTGTTGAGATGAGTGCAAACAAAGTACTAATAGCTAACCGAGGTCATTGCCTCTTCTTTTTTTTTTTTTTTGTGGAACCGTCAAATTCACATATTATCAACAGTTGAACGGACTTTTGTTTTTATTCAATCGGCTCCAAGAAAGTCTGAATTAGTCAGGTATGATACAGGGAATCGGGTAAATTATACATATTGCTGCAGCTCCATTCATATCGCGTTCCTAATATATGACCAAAACGTCGTTTTCAGTAAAGCGACATCTACTTATAGAGCACACTACCCTATTATCTTTTCTATTTCAGATCAAGGCTGACCCAATTATATTAATCAGATCTCTGCTTCTTTGGTTCTCTAACAAACCCTTATAAAAGCTGACTCTGCAGTGCCCTTACGCGGCTCGGTCATTGGCCGACGTCCGGCTCACTCCCCCGAGCTCCACACACAACACAATGAGAACGTTCAGTAGAGGATTTTCCTCCACTGCTGGTCGATTTTCTCGATCGAATAGGAGCACCAGAAAGACATCTTTAGGATATAGACTCACCACTACTACAGCCTTGGCCGCTGGTGGGTTGGGTGCTTTTTTCTATTTTTACAAAGACGCACGTTCTAGTGTCCATGAAAATGTGATTCTTCCAGCCGTTCGATTGTTCTGCGACGGCGAACAGTCCCACAAGCTGGCGATTGATGCCATGCAATATCCCTGCTTGAACCCAAGGGAACCGGCTGGATGGGATGATAAAATTGATCCGAAGCATCAGTTGGAAGTCACCCTTTTCAAGAACACTGACAAACCGCTCACTTTAAGAAGTCCAATCGGTGTTGCAGCTGGTCTGGATAAGGATGGGAAAGCAATTGACTCACTATTTGGTATGGGATTCTCTTATGTTGAAGTTGGCTCGATCACTCCTTTACCACAGCCCGGTAACCCGCTACCACGATTTTTTCGTCTAGAAAAGGATGATGCAGTTATCAACAGATATGGCTTCAATTCCGAAGGTCATGCTGCCGTCCTCGGGAGATTGAAGACTCGTTTGGCGAAGGCATTGTGCTATCCGTTGGATAGGGACGAACTTAACAATTCTCTTCACCTAGGGAAGGCTCTTGCTGTGAACTTGGGTAAGAACAAGACCGGTGATGAAACAGAGGATTATGTCTCGGGTGTGAAAACTTTTGGCCAATATGCTGATGTGCTTGTTGTCAATGTCTCAAGTCCAAATACCCCGGGACTAAGGGATTTACAGAGCGAGTCAAGGTTGAGTGGGCTTCTGAGCAGGTTGGTATGTGAACGAGACCAGTTGAAGGTTGAGAAGAAGCCTCCGCTTGTCGTAAAGATTGCTCCTGATTTGACTGAGCCTGAGATTGAGTCTATTGCCGCAGCTGTCAAAACCTCAAAAATTGATGGTGTCATTGTGAGCAACACCACTATTTCCCGACCTATCGAACTGAAGAGCCATAAGTCTCTTGTTGAAGAAGTTGGCGGGCTATCTGGAAAGCCTGTCAAGCCATTGGCCCTCAAGGCTGTCAAGAGTCTACGATCCCACGTAGGCCCAGACACTACGATTATTGGATGTGGGGGAATTGTAGACGGTAGTGATGCTATAGAATTTGCCAAAGCCGGTGCAGACTTTGTACAGGTATATACCGGATTTGCCTATAAGGGAGCCTCTACTGCTTGTGACATCAAGAAGGACATTGTCGGATCTCTCGGCGAGAACCAAAAGTGGACTGACTTGAGAGAGCACTAGAATGCTGTCTTCTTTTCTAGAAAAGAAGCAAAAGCACACATGCTCAATATATATATATATATGAATGTATTTCTTCTTTCTTTCCGTTTATATGGGAGGAGGGTTTAAAGATGAATAGGCTGTTCGCGTTCAAATTCAAAGTCGTCTTCCTCGAGAGCAAGCTCGGCCTCCATTGAGGCAGCTCTTTTCATTGTGCGGTCATAAATGATGTATGCGGTGAGGGTACCCACCCCAACTGCAATGAGTACCGAAACAACGTCTAATATTTTAGAAGTAGTGTCCTTTTCGGTGCCCAGACGGGCAATTCGATCACCAACGAAGATGTGCATTACGAGTTTTGGCGACGTGGCTAATGTAGCCAAAAAGAAGTTGGTAGCGGTGACGGAAGGAATGGAGCTCAGAGCACCGTTGGATAGAGAGTACGGCAACGGACACAGTCTAATCATCCAGAGCAAAGAAAACCGGTCATTTTCTAGGGTGGAGGACAATGCAGCGAATTTGGTATTACTGGTGGCCAATTGGTGGGCATAGGACGAGAAGTAACGTCTCACGGTTAAAAAAGATATCAACGAGCCAACCGACGTGGCAAAGGTAAGGAAAAACCATCCACTGGGGAAACCATACATCATACCTGTGAGTGAAGCTAAGGCAGAGTAGCCAACCATCGGAGGGAAAGATACCCCCACAATTAGAGCGAACATGAGTAGCCATCCTCCTGGCATGTGCTTCCACCATTCCGAGAACTGTACCATGGCTTGTAGGACAGCTTCATGGTATATCAGGAAGAGGAGACCCGTTATCCCGACAGTTCCTGCCCCTAGGATCAAAACAGCCCGCTGCCAGACCTCTAGACTATAGTATATCCTAATGCCCTTTTCGTAGGCGTCTTGACCTCTCTCCTTCAGCTCCTGTATGTTCATATCTCCGGGAAAAGCACTTGCCAGGTCGGTTGTGGTGTTCCCAACTGCACTCCGCAGCGCTAGCCGCTGCAGACGTGTTTCGGCCCGCTAGGTACCGGCCAGTGAGAACCCAAGCGCTGTGGCTACGAGTTGGCTAGAGGTTCTTTTTCAGTGGGTTCAAGGGAATTGCAATTGGACTTTTTGTGTATCGATTTAAGAAAAAAAAGTCCAATTCGTATAGACAGACTGAACCGGTGCGACGTGGAGAGGTGAATGTGGAGTATTAAGTGGGTTAAAACCAGCGTGTGTACCGTTAATTATTCAGTAACATAGTTAGTAGTAAGTATGGAAAAGTGTAACAACGATCTGACTATGTATATGCACAAATGTTGAATGACTTTTTGTGTGGTAGAATCTAGTGCTCAACTTTTTTTAACCTTCTAAAGGGAGCTAGAGCCTGATTCCGTTGAAACACGCCAGATATCCCCTCCTCTTCCCCCGCTAATATTCGAGCGATCTGCAGTAGAAGATAGTCTAGTAGATTGGATCTCCTATCTGTGCATATAGTCTACAATTCCTCGCGGGAGGCCGAAAACGGAATAATAATAATAACAATAATAATAATATGTGACAGGTCATTTTGGACTCACCTCAGCGCTTAGCAACAATATAAAAGGAGACAATTCCCACCCAATTTTCAGCAGCATTTGGGTAACATGAATGTTTATTTTCCTTCCCATCTATGAACGTTCCTGTGCACTGCAACCTCAAGCCTGATATTCGGTTAAACATGCATACCCTGAATAAGACATACTAGCTATAGCTAGTCGTGCCATTCCTCAGGCTGCATAAATGCCACTATTTTCAGTGCTACCGCCGATCAATTAGATAAAAAAAAAAAATCTAACATCTGGTCGACGCATACCATGGCTACACGAACTAGGGCGCAACCAAGTTAATAATAGTTGATTCGGTTCTTTTCGGGAATGGGTATCACCATAGCTACAGGTGAATTCTAGAAAGACACTGTTCTAAGGGGTATCGTGCATTGATGGGAAGCTTTTTAACTATTACTATTATTATTTTTTTTTTTTTTTTATTTTTTTTATTTTTTTTTGCTGTACAGCCAGCAGAGAATATCGTGGAATTCTTCGCATACCTGGCCTATACATCAGTTGACCAGCTACGGCTGCAACGGAGCTGTCTACTCTAGCAAGGGGAAGATCCCTCGGGTAACAGTTATCCGTGGTCCGTTATTGCAGCGACAGTAAGAACTCTCTGACTTCCTTACCTTTTGCAAGGCCCCCTGCAATGAGAGTCTCCTCCTACCAACCCACTCCAGAAGTCTTGTGCCAGTTCAATTGAGACAAGGTATCAGCCTACTAATCACTTTCCGCAGGTAACTGTCCGGATAGCCCGAAGCTCATCGAACACAACGCGCGGATGAGTACGCGTGCGCAAAGGATGGCTGCCGATCCAAGGCAGAGGGCAAGAGATAGCACCCGTGATTATGCAGCGAAGAAAAAAAAGGGCGATTATTAGCTCAACTTTACTAAGGGGAATTAGGGTTGGCAGAATGTTTCGAACTGGCTGAAATGCAACAGTAAGCATTAGTCAAATGAATATGACACCGATTTTCACGGAGCTTTGCCGTTCTGGGAAGTTCAGGGTGTATGGGCGAGTGGATGTGTGAGGGGTTCTTTGTGGTAGTAGTAATTACAGTCCCACCTTCCTGTTTCATCGATCTATGACGCTTGTATTGGAGATTGCTGTAAGTAAACAGTGCAGCCACGGCGTTACCCGCAAACTATAAATAGCCGGTTCTGTCTCCTCTGAACCACTGCACTGTAATAAAATTAAGCTGCACTAATACTACTGTTACTACAACTACTGCACAATGTCCGACCAACCTAAGACCCTTGCCACTGGTCTCTCCCCACTCCCAAGACCATATCCAGAGCACATCAAGAAGAAGAGTGTGTTGGATCTGTTCTCTCTAAAGGGAAAGGTTGCTTCGGTGACCGGGTCCTCTACCGGTATCGGTTACTGCGTAGCTGAAGCGTTCTGCCAGGCCGGTGCTGACGTTGCTATCTGGTACAACTCCCACTCCTCGGAAGAAAAGGCAAAGGCCCTATCTGAGAAATATGGTGTCAAGTGTCGAGCCTACAAGGTTCAAATCACCAATTCAGAGGAAGTTGAAAAAGCCGTCAACCGGATCAAGGATGACTTTGGCGGTAAAATTGACATTTTTGTTGCCAATGCTGGTGTCCCATGGACCGCTGGTCCTATGATTGACCCTCAAGATCACAAGGAATGGAACAAGGTTGTTGATTTGGATCTCAATGGTGTCTACTACTGTTGCAAGGCCATTGGTAGAGTCTTCAAGCAGCAAGGATTTGGCTCTCTTGTCATGACTGCATCTATGTCTGGCCATATCGTCAATGTTCCACAAATGCAAGCCTGCTACAATGCTGTCAAGGCTGCTGTCCTTCACTTGGGTCGATCTCTTGCTGTTGAATGGTCTGGCTTTGCTCGAGTGAACACTGTCTCTCCAGGTTACATTGCCACGGAAATCTCCGACTTTATTCCAAAGGAAACCAAGGCCAAATGGTGGTCAATGATTCCAATGGGTCGAGAAGCTCTCCCTGAAGAACTTGTCGGTGCCTATCTTTATTTGGCTTCTGATGCTTCCACTTACACCACCGGAAGCGATCTCCGATGTGATGGCGGATATTGCGCTCCTTAAGAGCGTCCATGACGGATATATATTTATGTAAGTTAACAAATCATTTGAAATTAGTTAACGTTACTTCGGCGCAATACACCCACCGGGACCTCCATATGTGCTGCTGCGAGCTGCCTTCTTTTTTAAGAAACGAATCAAAAGCATTAGCCTCGCCCGGCTTCCTTTTTGTAGCGTGGGTTGTGTGGGATGGTTGGAATCATGTAATTTCGGAACTGGGGATCCAGTTGGTTTTAAATGATAATAATTGATTGCCTAGCAGGAGACTTGGATCCTGTCTCACAAAGCTCCTTTTTTTTTTTGGCCTCGTTTTAATTTTTTTTTCTTTGGAGAAGAGAATCCTCCGGAGACACTGATGTGCTACTATCCTTCGGAAAGAGGTCCAAGCCGCACGTTGGGTTTGAAATTGGAAAACTGAAAAAAAAAAAAAAAAAAAAAAAAAAAATATCTGATAGATAACGAAATTTTTAAAATCCATAGAACCAAACGCACAATGGGCCCACGGACTCCAGAGAGTAAAAAGAAAAAGACGGATAGTAGTGATGAGGAGTTTGTGACACCTGCTAGTACTACCCGGAAGCTTCACAAAAAGTTTATTGATCGTGAGGGAGCCGACGAATCATTCCAAGAAGAAAATTCGATTTTGGAGGAAAAAGGGAGGAAGGCAGAGGAACCAGAAGAAAGCGATGACAGTGACAGTGACAGTGACGAGGCACCAGAAGAAGAAAGCACGAGCATATCAGCCAAAGCTACTAAAAAGAGAGAGAACGAGCTGAGAGAATTGGAACGACGAGAAAGACAAGCGGAAAAGGAGAAACGACGAAAGCAGGATTCCAAACTGAAAGAGCAAAAGAAAGAAAGAAAGGAGATTGACCTGTTACCTGCAGAACTATTAGAACAGGCTGAACAAGAAGGGAACAGAGCTGAAGAAGACGAAGATCAAGAAGAACTAGACTTGATAGAAGCCATTCAAGAACAACAAAAACAAAAGCAGAAACAACGACAGCATAAGAAGATATTCAAAAAGGGTCCTGTTGAGGTCAATGTACTGAATAAGAAAAACAAGGTCCTGGCTCCTGCTAAGGAGCGCACAATTGACAGCAAACGCGATAGGTTTTTAAACCGACGGAGCATAGATCGACGAAGCCGACGATAAGAATAATAATATATAATAAATAAGTGTTTATTTTCTTTTTTTATTGTATATGTAATATAGCCATTAATATTTACACATCTGGAACTAACAGAGTGAGCAACGGGAAGAGCATTCCCGCAAAGGTGAGCATGAGGTCTATTCCTTGATCCGATTGGGTAGTATTTGCAGCAGAAGCATGGTCGTCATGTCCATCACCGCCTAATTCTTGCATTGCATGCATAGAGACGAACAAGAAAGTACCTCCAGAGAAGACCAATAAAAGCCCAGTCCATTTCTGAATCAGCGCCTGATCGGACGCACCCAGCATTTTAATAATAAGATAAGTCAATATAGCGCCCAACGGGGCAGCAGCTGCGAACATTGCAAGATGCTTCTTCACACGACCCAACGACAAGCCCTCCTTCAATAAGACAGCGGAAAATCCGAATGAGGCAGGTGCCTTGTGAACCATGATGGCCAAGAACACAATTGTCTCCAGAGCCGTGTTCTGCGACGACACTGATGCACCCAAGGCAACCCCATCGGACACGGAATGGATAATCAGACCAATGGAAGTGGAGACAGACTTTAACGGGTTTGCGTCTGATCGACCCTCGGGGATTGCAGGCTCAGCTGGACTGCCATCGTTGCCTCCTCCAGAAAACCGCAAATTGGACATATCTATCGGAACGAAATCCGTCATCTTACGCTTGGCAAGATAGCCGGGCAGTCTGTCGACCAAGAACATAAGCACAAAGCCCAGAATGAGCGAGATACCAATGGCCTTTCTATAATGGTCCTCATCACTAGACCCGACCGAATAGAGTGTCTCGACTCCCTCTGGGATGATCACGATTAATGCAGTTCCGACCAGAATTCCAACTCCAAACGCTGAAATCAGTCTAGTTCGGTAGGGTGATAAATTAAACGATAAAGGTGCCAACCCGGACAGGAAAGACGCTGCTCCCATGAGAGCGCATAGTATTAACAACGTCACGAATGGTGGCATTTTGGCAGCGTGGGTTTTTCCAGACTGAGGAAAACTATTCGGTGTTCATAGCTAAATCGCCGACAGAACACGAAAAAAAACGCACCCTTCCGCCGATCTCCGCCTCACCGCTATCCCGCAGAGCGCTGAACCGCCCTAGCCGGTTCGAACCTCCGTTGATAGGGTATAATGGAATGGTTAGCTGTTTTAATGTAGGTTGAAACTGTGCGTCTTTTGGGAAAAGGTATAGAGGTGATTGACCCATACATGGTAAGCAGCTAAGCTTCCAATTGGTCATGGTCTCCAGTGTTGTTTTCAAGAAAAGAGTTCGAAGGCCGTATGTAGGGCTATGTCCCTCTGGCGGGCTCTTTTTTCTCTGATCTTGATAAAGAAGCAAACAATTCAAGGTATGGCCATGGTGTAGCTCTGCGAACGTGTACAGTACCGACATGTTACAGTGCTAGATATACACTGTATACATAGAATCTGACATATGGGACAGCAGTAAGTAATAAACACGCATAACTTCCCTTTTCATATAATAAATAGATGCACATATATGGTAGGGAATAGAGTCTATTTATACTCGTCTCTAATAACGCATAGCTATGACAACACTCTTCCATTTTAGGAAACCTTCCCACGGCGCTTAAGCACGAATAATAATATTCTCCAGCGCAACAGTTGACAGGTCACTTAGGCTTAGCCACTTGGAAACAGTATAAAAGAAGCTGAATTCCAGTGCTTTTGCTTCTTTTCTAGAAAAGAAGGCCGCCCGCAGGGCACACACACGATCCTCAGGACTGCAGATGCTTCCTAAAACCACGTAGGGCAAACACCATAAACTGGACAACATACATTAACTAAACTGATCTATCTAGGAAGCCAGGCTGCGGCTCACGTAGATAGCTATAAAGGCCGATTATAAATAGCACCATAGTGGCATCTTTGAAAATGAGACTTGCAAATTGTAGGTAGCGGGCCGCAGTTATCAAATAGTTCTGGAACGGCTGGGGAAGATAACCTGCGAGTTTGGCAACAGTAGAATGAGCCGGTGGTTTCCCACGCTCCATAAGGAACCGGGAAGAATGAAGCACCAACTGGAGAGTGCAGAATTTCCAGATCAGGGTGGAATAGATTAACGGCGAGGAAATGATATGCAATGCAAGCACGATAGAGCTGATCAAATGGATCAGCATCCACACAGCTTCGGACTTCGGTGGTGCGGTTGGTCTTGGGGCATTCTGAGCAAAAGTGGATTGGTCGCCGTCTGGACCCTGTCCCGCCATCATGGCGTTGAACATATTAGTGAACGGATCATGCTGGTTCATTCCTGGCTCGTTCGCTCCGGTATTAGGAGCTGATCCCATCTGAGCCTGCATCCGGCTCAACATTTGGAACAATGGGTCGTTAGAATGATCTGGCGGTGTGTCCATGACTTGGTCCATTGGCAATTCGCTTTCTGGCGGATCATCATCAAAGGCTTGTGGAGCCTTAGGCGCACTGCTGTTGGTTTGGGCGAAATCTGGCACTTTGTGTTCTTTATAGCTCCCACCTTCGGGATTAGCTGATCCTGTGATCTTTTCTAAACGTGATCCTCCTCCTTCTCTAATCTTGGCTTGTCGTCTTTCCCGTCGTGTCTTCGCATCCATTGTGTTGAGTTGAGCTCTTGAAATATTTTGATTGACACCTTTCACGGTTCCTATTCAACCAACACCGGTGCTCGCCATCTATCTTTTTCATCCGCGCAAACGCGTAGAGCACGAACACAGATCAGATCTGCTGCTGCTAATGACATGAGAAGGAAACAAGACGAGGTGCGTTTTTTCTGTATTCCTGTCAAGCCAATTGAGCTGCAGGTGAAAAGATGAGATTATGAACTTGGGACTGGATTGTCTCTATATGTTTTGATGCGGTTTGAACGCACAGCTGACAATCGACTACTAATATCTTCTATTCTTAAACTTTCTCATTCTGTTGCTACTTACATGTTTGTGAAACCGTAATGGGACACGTTTGCACAAGAAGTAAAAAGATATCCAAAAAAATTTTCCATTTGAGTCTTCTTTCCCTGCCAAAGAAGACGGCTCTAAGCCCTTTCACGAAAGCGGCGCTCAAGAAAACCCCTAAAGGACGGTACCAAAAAAAAAAAAAAAAAAAAAAAAAAAAAAAAAAAAAAAAAAAAAAAAAAAAAAAGCACTGACCATTTAAACTGCCAATAAATGATCATTTTGAATTGTTGGAAGGCGTGGTGGTGCCAGAAGTCCCCGGAACCGAACAGGCAGTGGCCGTGCGAACTAGCTCTTCGCGCAACTCAGCCCTCACCCGAGCAGGGGTCTTATTCTGCCCCATAGAATGGATCAATTGGTACTCTGTGTTTTCAAGAGTGTTTGCAACCCGTATTCGTCTACCTAACGTCTCATAATCTTCAGGCATGATCCCCTCTCTAAGGTCAACCTTGATTTGATGGTGGTGATGTCGGATGGTGGTTTGGGAGGAATCGTCCAATCAAAGCCGTTTAATTCCCAACTACACACTTTTTTTTCACTTACTCTGGAGAAGAAGCACATTGTAGACTCACAAAACGTGTAGAAACGAAAATGCTCCGAAGACAAATCAGATTTGTTCCACGACGATTATATTCTACCAAGGACATCGGTCCACCTTTGCCAAAACCGAATAGCGCGAGCAACCTTGGTCCTCCAGATGCAGAATTGAACAAGCAGGCCCCAAATAGAGAAGAGACGTGGGCTCCATCTCAGAAGCCTCGTAAGGACGCCCAGGTTGGTCCACGATTCGAACAGAGAGACCTTGCTCGACAGCCACGACCATATGCTGCTATCGACTTGATTGCCAAGGAGCCAGTTAGATACTTGCATCACGACAATGTTGCCGTCTGCGATGGTGGCAGAGGTGCTCAGGGCCACCCAAAGATCTTTATTAACCTCGACAAGCCAGGTGCACACGCTTGTTTGTATTGTGAGTGATGATATTAGCGGATTGTTGAAACAACTAGTTACTAACATTTTTTTAAGGTGGATTACGTTACGCAAAGGAGGAATTTAAGGAAGTAATTGAAGCCGGCAAGGTTTAGATAGCATATAAAATTCATTAATATTTCTTCATTCAAATGACTTTCTGGCGTATTGTGGGGTTAAGTGTACGATCTGTGTTTGTGTTTACCGAGATGAGAGTTATATTCGTAAATATGCATAGTTTACTACTAAAAAACTCACCTACAATTCTGAATGAACACAGTAAAAAAGCATTGAACAGAACAAGTGGAGAAGTAAAAGATAAAGCTATGCGCATATGAATACGGTTCCAATTGCAATATTTATTATCGCAGCTGTCGTCCCTTAAAAGTCCCGCAATTTTCATTTTTTATTTTTTTATTTTTTTATTTTTTTTTCATTATTATTTTATTTTAGTTACGCACACAGACACCATCCGAACAATTTGTTGATGTGTGTGATATTAGAAGTGTAAGTCATTCATTTTTGATCAGTTCAAATCAATATCTATATCTATACCCGTAAGGTGATCGTTGGGAGCTTCATGAATCCTCACCACCTCAAGAGGGAGCGAGAAGATGCTAAAAAACGACAGCAATTCAGACATATCGCCGCAGATGTACTGTTTCCCACTATTCCAGACAGCTTGACACCGTCGAGGCTGTTCACCCACGTGAGGTCGCTTTCCGAAAATGCCTTGCATGCGGATATCTTACATTCTAGGGACAACTTCAAGAAGTACGGATACGTTAGATTTCGCAGAGCGGATGATGCAGCAGAGTTTGTCCAAGAGAACCCAAAAGTGGATTTGGTCGATGAAATTGTGTTAGAATGCGTCCAATTTGGCTATCAGCATCAATGGATATGCCACATCTGCGGACTATTGAACTACCGCGGAGATCGTAAGGTGTGCTATCATTGCCGGAGTACAAGAGACGCGCCAAACGACGATGATCAAGAAGATCTATTCATGAATGATGGTAGTGACGATAGAGGCGAAGATCCTAGCTCGTTCCTGCTCTTGCGTGGTCTGGATTATGAACTCACCGGAGATGATATAGTTGACTTGCTAAAAGGATCTCTTGCGAACATACAGCCACGGAGATTGCTGCTAGTTTATCATAAAGAAAGGAACAGTTTTTGTGGCTTTTGTTTTGTGGAATACAATACGACGGCAGAAGCAACACAGGCTCGGATGATCATGTCAAAGTGCGCAAGCAACGCCTTAAATTCTGCAAGCTTTATCAGTTTAGGCACTTTTCGACCTGATTACGGTAATACTACTGATCGACAATTCACTAATTCTTCCGGAGTTCCTATGAAATATTGGGATTCACAATGCTACATATGCGAGCATCCAGTCGCTATGGAAGAGGAATCAGCATCCGATGATAATTTGCAAGAGCAATCGCTTAAAAAAAGGAAAACGAAAGCGAATACGAAGAAAAATACTCTAACTGCTCCGCTACAAAACCAAATTAAACAGTGGGAGGATCGAAAGTTCGATCCGAATATTACCTTTGATACCAAACCTACTCCGGACGATTCGTTTAGTGACCCTGAGAAAATCGTCTGCATTTTATGTTTACGCCAATTCGACACCATGCACGATCTCGGCGAACACGAAAAGAAATCTCAGCTCCACAAAGATAATCTTAAAGATCATGAGAATGTTCGTCGAGCAACAGAGATTATGTGCGCGTTAAACGAAAACAAGAGAACTACCTGAATTTAATGCTACTCACCTTTTATAAATATACTTTTTTACCTGTGGTATACAAAGTAAGGACTCTTATCACCCTTTTTGCTCCACTCGACGCCATAATCATCCTCAAATTCGTCATACACAGAGTCCGCTAGATCAAGTTCTCTCTGGCTATTGATGCGGGCATAGACACAAGAAGTAATAACCGTCATTGTCAGACCACCTACTGCCATTAAGATTTCCACATAATGACCAACCGAGTGATTGTCGCTCTCATCCATGCCATAAATACCTACGCCTATTGCACCACCCATAAAGCCAACACCAATTTGGAGAGCAAGTGCAAAGTGCCTTTTCCTCGCTTGTGGAATGTTGTTAGCCATCCACGTGTATGCACATGGAATTGCGCCAAACACACCAATTGCTACTAAAAAGGATCCTGAATAGCTCATATGCTCCTGGAAGCGAGTTACCACGCTCAGAATCATTACAGCATATCCAGCTATGATCAGCAGAAAGCAGCTCATAAGAATCGGAGACCTGATATTAATCATGTCGCTCAAAAGCGCCAAGAAAATGGAGCACACTGATGCAAGGAAATATACTGGTAGCGGTAGTAACTGGCAGGCAACCTTGCTGCGGCCACTCTTTTCCAACAAAATAGCCATATACCGGTAAAGACCGTAGTATGCGGATTGAATGCAGATGTTGATCAAGGTGTGTGCCCACACTTGCCAATCGCAAAGGGAGTTGGTGATCGGATCGTGCCATAGAATGTCCCACTCGTCTTCTCGTTTTTTAGCCTGTGGTTCTTCGGATTCTATGCAGGTTTTCACTCTCTCGTTGATGAACTCTTTTTCTTTTGGGGTTATGAACAAGCATTCGTCCGGGGTCGGTTGGAAAAAGATGTATCCGGCACATCCAGTCGCGGTCGTGAGTATTCCTTCGACTATGTAAATCCACCGCCAGCCAGGAAGGTGCCCTTCGTTTTCCAGAGTTCCTAATGCCCATGAGATGAGGTCCCCACAGGAGCCGAGAAAACATGAGAAAGACACAACAAAAGACATTCTGTATTGCAATTCATCTGGCCTATACCACAAGGTCATAAGATAGCACAAGCCTGGAATGATTGCTGCGTCAACGAGACCTAAAAACCCACGATTCAGAGCCAGCGATACAAATCCGGAAGAAGTGGAACCTGTCATGGTCACACAGACTCCTGTCAATCCCATCATGGTCGAAAGCCAAAATCTTGGGCTAGTTGCTCGCATTGCCATGGTTTGAGGAAGAGCAAAGAGCCCGTATGTTATAAACAGGATTACGAACGATAGCCTGAACTCCTCGTCAGAGAGATGCAATGTTTTGTCCATTCCAGCCGAACGGGCGTCTGTCATATTTACTCGACAAATATAACATACAGCAGCGTATACAATATACAGCGGCAAAACATGAGAGTCTATTCTTCCAATGAGCCGTTTTTCCCTTTCAAGAGTGAATCTTATTGCTGGTCTCGTGAACCGTTCAGGATATCTCCAGTCAGTCTTAGACATGGCGTCTTTGGTAAAATAAGAAGAAAGTGCAAGAAATGGATCCTTTTTATATATTATATATATAAAACCGGCTATATAACTTAATATGTGATAACTCCTTTCTATGATGATGTAAGAGATGCAACAAAGTATATGCATTTTTGAAAAAAAAAAAAAAAAATAAAACAAACAAAAAAAAAAAGAATGAGGTTTGCTGTGTTCTCCCGAAGATATTATTTTCCTCCCCAGTCGATATTAAGCGCCGAACCAATTTTTTTTTCGCCCTATCCTCTTCTCTTACTCTCTCTCTCTCTCTCTGCGTGTGCGTCTCTCTCATCTATTTATTTCCTAATAACGATTGTTAACTGCTCCGCCATAGTTCCGTGCTTCTCTCATTACAGTGGCGGTGATGAAGCTAATAGAACAAACTTTTCGTACAACCTTCAGCTGTTTAGCTTTTCTACGACAACTCTTCCCAGAAGCTTATTTCAAGGAAAAGGTGATAGAAGTCTCGTCCAGTGCGAGTCAGGGGAGTAAAGAGATGAGATTGATGAACTTGTTGAAGAATCGATCGGATGTGTCTGACCTGTATATCTCCTGGGTGGAAGGAGCAGTCAAAGCGCAGACTGATGAACTTCTGGAGAAGGTTTCGTTAATAATTTATTCTGATAGGAAGAAGCTAGAATTGGAGCGATTTGATCTGGGGATTTCGCCAGATTTGAACTGCGTCTCATTGACTATATGTCGTAATGGGAATGGCAAAGACCAAATTGTGCATGGCGCTAAGCTGGACCAGTACGATTTTCAACGGGCTTATTATAAAACCGTCTCAAAATTTGTGTCTGTTATGGAAAAATTGCCATTGGATCACAGAGGTGAGCGTTTGCTAGAGATGAGGTTGTCATTCGGTCACTTTTTACCTGAGGGATATCAATTGGATAAATATTTCATTACTTCGGGCAAGAACTATTTGACTACTGCTGACGACTTTCCTGCTCCGAAAATTTCTTCATATTACCGTGACTCCACCACGCCTGTTACGGTGGAGTCTCCGATTATTGTTGGCCCTCGGAAACATAAGGTTGATAATAGGATTTTAACAGACAGCACCAGAGCGAAATCAGACATTTCCTCGAATGTTATAAATGATTCGCAGCAGGCAGGTCAGCAGAGTAATGATCCCCTGCTCAGTTTTATTAATGATGTTGAATCGCAGCCACCAATTCAACTGCCGCATGAATTCGACCCAGAAAGCTCCCCCTCTCAACAGAAAGAAGATCCGTTGTCGTTGGAATTGTTTACTAATCAGGCCCCAGGCTGCGAATGCCACTCTTATTCGCTCACAAAAAGTGATGAAACCATGAGTTGCGAAAAGTGCGGCCGTGAGCTCCATTTCACTTGCTATGGTTATTTGTTTAAGCCCCATATCATGATAGGTATTGTCTGTTACACGTGCGGAAATGGCAATGATAAACTTAATTTTCATCAAGCGTTAGGTCTGATCGCCCTCCGCAGATTGGTGAAAGTGGTCAGCAACGGAAAAACAAAAGAAAAGAGCTTCACGAACCTGTTCAAAAGAACCACCGCTGACCAATTAGGCCTGTCCCCTGTCGCAGTGGACCTGTTGCATAACAAACTGATGGAAATGGGATATAAAATCGGCAAGTCAAAGGGACCAAGCATTCGATATTTTCCTCCACGGGAAAGGCATGTTATCTTTCAGGGATTCAGGAAGAACTCACAAAATAAGTTTCCGCTCGAAGCGTATTTGGATGACCAATTTATTGCCAAACTGAAATCGAGTGGAGCCATATGAGGAGAAATACTCAAACTGTATTAATATTTTTGTAAGTACACAGAACAAAATTCATATATATAATGCTTGGTTATTTTTTTTTGTTGTTTTTCATTTTTTCATTTTTTCGTTTGGATCGTGTTAATGATGACCAGGCACATTGGCACCAACAACATGACCTTCAGAAACGCCAGAACCTGGGGTCCAACCGCCAACAGAGACAGAGTTGACATCTTCGTGGAACTTCTTGATTCTAGCTTCCATTTCAGGTCTGAAGTGACGGATTAAACCTTGAACTGGCCAGGCAGCAGCATCACCCAAAGCGCAAATGGTGTGACCTTCAATTTCCTTAGTCAATTCTTGAAGCATATCAATTTCACGTTCTCTAGCTTGACCAGCGGTGAATCTGTCCATGGCCTTCAACAACCACGAGGTGCCTTCACGACATGGGGTGCATTGACCACAGGATTCATGCTTGTAGAAATAGGAAAATCTTTGGATGGCACGGACAATATCGGTGGATTTGTCCATGACAATGACAGCGGCGGTACCGAGACCGGATTGGGCGTCCTTCAAGGCATCGAAGTCCATCAACACATCTTCACAGACAGATTTTGGAATGACTGGGACGGAAGCACCACCTGGGACGATACCAAGAAGATTATCCCAGCCTCCTCTAACACCACCACAGTGCTTTTCTATTAATTCTTTAAGTGGGATGGACATTTCTTCTTCGACAGTGCATGGTTCGTTGACGTGACCCGAGATACAGAAGAGCTTAGTGCCTTGATTTCTTTCTCTACCGAACGAGGCGAACCAGTCACCGCCTCTTCTGCAGATGGTTGGGGCCACAGCGACGGTTTCGACGTTGGTGACGGTGGATGGTCTACCAAACAAACCAACACCAGCAGGGAATGGAGGCTTCAATCTTGGTTTACCGGCCTTACCTTCAATGGATTCAATCAAGGAAGTTTCTTCACCACAGATGTAGGCACCCATACCTCGGTGAATGTAGACATCAAAGTCGTAACCAGAGCCACAGGCATTCTTACCAATCAAGCCGTCCTTGTAGGCTTCATTGATGGCGTTCTGTAAGACGGCAGCTTCGTTGTAAAACTCACCTCTGATATAAATATAGGCGGCAGTAGCGTTCATGGCTCGCCCGGTGACTAAACAACCTTCAACCAACTTGTGAGGGTCCTTTCTGATGATTTCTCTATCTTTACAGGTACCAGGTTCACCCTCATCCGCATTGACAACGAGGTAACGAGGGCCAACGTTCTTTTCCCATCCTGGAGGATTCATGAACGACCACTTAAGACCGGATGGGAAACCGGCACCACCACGGCCTCTAAGACCAGACTTCTTGACTTCGTCGATGATCCATTCGTGTCCCTTGAGAATGATCTCCTTGGTCTTGTACCAATCACCCATCTTCTTCGCTGAGGCAAGGTCGCTACCATAGTTTCCATATACGTTTTGGAAAATACGGTCCTGGTCTCGCAGACCTCCGTAAGTTCTTTCAGCCATAGTTCGTGTGCTTGAGAACATTCTGCTGTGGACTCTTCGTCCCACAGTCTGGCGAGTGGATGCAAGCATTTTTTTTGTGGAAAAAAAAAGTGGGCTCTTAAGAAGGAGTTTTTGATGAATCCGTATTCTCTCGAGAGAGCTGGTGTGCAAATTATTTGGGACTTTTGTCGGATGAAAAAGCACTCACACTGATTGGTCAATTGTGTTCGCTTCTGTTTTTCCCCAGGCGCGTGAAAGCCGCAACGCGCAAAGCCGCAGTATATGTGGCGTATGCGGCGCAGAAACCGGTGAAGTAAGAGCTGACCGTTTTCAGCTGGTAGTTGTTTTTTTAAAACGGGAAAAAAGGCCACAGTAGGGCAATTGCCTTCAGCAGTTTCTTCGTTTTTCATGAGGTAAAAGTTGGATTTGTCCGCCTGCCAGTGCTTTTGCTTTTTTTCTAGAAAAGAAGGCCGCCCGCAGGGCACACGTAAAGAAACCCCCTAGGGCTATCGTCTTTCTTTTTACACATGTATGCATTTGAATTGAGCTTATATAGTAATTGTTTATTATTAAAGTCGTAAGGTGGTATTAACGGAAGTTATCCGGTACAAAAAGTTACACGTGATCCGTCCGGGGTGGTAAGGGGTCCTATTGTGAAGCCCTCATATCGCTGACAGTCTGCTGTCCCCATAACGTTTCGACATATTGCATCTTGTCGGAAAGTTCGTCTCCTCTGTTATCTCCATCGGTTTTCATTTTTAGCGCCACTCTGGTCACGTCGAAGAGAAAGCTCATCCGTTGCTCTGCTGGGACTTGTTTGGCCTGCTGGAAATAAGGGCTGCAATTGCCAGAATCCCAGTCGCAATCCAAGATCCGTTGAATTAAGTCAGAATAATCAGGTGATTTTCCTTTTTCAGAATTGTTTTCTTCCCTCCGGTGAAGCTGATCCTTTGGAACCCGGATATATGCTAGAGTTTGGTCTCGCTTTTGGTGCAATGGTGCTTTGGGAATACGAATGTAGCCGACAGTATTTGAGTGGTTCGGTTCTCTTTCGATGTTTGGAACATGAACAACTTGGTCGGGCTCACTATCTCGTTGCTGCAATGTGTCTTTTGAAACTCGGAAAAGTGCGATCGGCGTAGAGACTGGTGCAACTGGCTGTTGCAGTTGAGTGGATTGAGGTATAACTGACATTTTGGTTTCTAGTTTTAATGCATTAATTTGAACATGCTTTCGGCTATTTTATATATATTTGAAACCTTGATTTCACCCCGGTCTCGATTCTCTGCATCATTGAACCACAGGGGGTGCTCTTCCCCGAGAAAACCGAGAGTCGGAGGAGAGCTGGCTCTTTTTGCAACAGAGGTATTTATACAGATCCTGTTTTCACTATCCGGACGCATTTACTGTGTATTTGCTCCGATTTGTTTCAAGCTTTGTTTGTGCGATACTTCGGTTAAAGTTCGGTTCTGGGTTTTAATCTCAGTTCCGATCTCAAACCCTTGCACATCCTGATGATCTCATGACCGTTGGAAATCGGTAAAGATCCATCTTACATCCATTGTCGGTCGCGATCGATCCGAATTAGTTCTGCTACCGTACTACCGGCGTGATACGGAGATGGTGTAGCCCACGAGGATCGTGAAACAAGGACGCTACACTATTTGGAATACACCAGGGATAGAGATCTATATTAATCCTTGGGTCTAATTTGGCGGTAGATACCATACCACAGAGCGACACGGGTCAAGGAGTGAGTGGCAGGGAACGGACATATTCATAATAGCATTACCGGCATATGTAGACATGCTTCGACCAATTGACATTGTTTTGATCGAACTAGTGTCCGAGTTTGCTTTCTTCGACACTTTCTGGAGCGATCAAAGCCTTACAAAGTTATCTATGCTGCTTTTTGGTTCCTAATGAGAACCAAAAATAACCAACAATACAGAATCAATATAGGTCAATCGTGAACCGACGTCAATAAGTTAAATATATTATGCAGAAAATTACGAACCATCAGTGTATTTCAACACTTCGGTAGACCACATTAACACGCGACTATCACGCTTGTAATTCTGGGCCAACGCAATCGACTTTTCGTAAATGTCGTCGAAGCCGACGCCAGAGTTGAGAACAATCTTGTCATTTTTACAATCTATCTTGACATTCAGCTTGTTCTCCTCAATCAGCTTGTGCAACTCTAATACGAACTCCCGTTTCGACAACTCTTTGCCAAACGTTTCCGCGACTGCATTAATTGGCAACTCACTGTAGACGCTGAGATACTGTGAGATTGCTCGTGAGCGGATGAGGCTGTACAACGACTCCAATTGTTTGGAAATGTACATATCTAACTTGAAGTCGGTTTCATGAGCTCTCCATAGATCAAACAGCTGCACAAAATCGGAGTTGACAAAGCATTTGACCATTTCCTTAACATACGGCGTGTCTTCACAGAGAGAGGCAAAAATAGGATCCTTTTGAGCCAAAAACCTCAAATTGTCTCTTTCGAATGTTGCCATGGCACACAATGCACATATAATGGCCATATCAGATAGCGAAGCCACTTTCCCCGCCACTGCTGGGGTCGGCACTGTGTTCAGCTTTAGAATAGCACCGGCTGCATCCTCAAAATCGCCTCCATGATAATACCCAAGAGTTTGAATTATCCTGAGAACACTTTTGTCTTCCTCCTTTAGATATTCATCAGCTTCTGCTAGTTTTTTACCCGGAAGCGACCGAGTCTGCGCCATACTTCCTGCCATCAAGCTGAGCCAAGAAAGCTTCGTCGGCTGCTTATCCAAACATGTGTCCTCAGCCATGTAGTCATTTGCGCGATGTGCATTACGCATCGCTTGGTTGAAATTCCCTGTTTCTGCGTAATAGTCGGATAGGGCACCATATGCCTTGGAGATTGTGCTTTCTACCACAGTAGAAGACGCCTGGCGCAGATTCTTCTCCAACATTTCATGGCGCTGATTATTATATCCATTTGTCGATGTGACCCAGTCATTGTCTGCGGAACCGATTGGGTTTGTTGGATTGAGCTTTTGAAGCCCTTCAATCAGATTTTGGTATGCAGTCACGTTTCTGGTCGACTTTTTCACTTCCTGAATAGCCAATTCTAGTGCCCGCTCAGCTAGCGGGTTGCAGTTACGTGCAATATAAATAAGGCGTTCAATCTTCATCTCCCCAGCGTAGTTTTGCGCATAGTGTTCGAGGTCATAAGACGGAGCTCCAATAGCTACATTTGTGTCAATACAAGGTAACATCTCCGTGGTCGAGCGACTATTACCACTTACATCCGGTACCAATGGCCTCAACAAGCCCCTCCTGTTGGGCGCCCTTTGGAGACTCCCCTTGGTCCAATACGTTCATTTTTGTACCAAATGAGGCAGTCGAATGTGTGCGTAGTGAGGTGCTGCTAATATCGGAGCGTGGGCTTAACCATCAAGAATATATATCCCAATAGGTTAACGCCCAGCCCTGCAGAGATATGCGGCTTCGGTCTCTGGAAATTAATTTTGCAAAAAAAAAAAAAAAACACTAGAATCTCAACTCCCCGGAAAGATAAGAAATAATAAATGCTCAGACCATTGACAAGAGGTTTCTCGAGCAGCTCGATAGCCCTAAAAGCTGGAGGGCAGGGGAGACTGGGGAGTAAGCTGCGGCGAGCTATTGAGGAGGAAGATCCGGAAGATGATCTCGAAAGAATCAGAAACCAGAAAAAGTCTAGAAAGGAAGCAGTTGAACACGCTAAAGCTGTTAATTCGAAACAAAAGGAACTCTTTGACCACTTGGATGATTATCTCTCGAATGTCCAGAATGTGATTTCCGTGAAGCCCAAATTCTACCCAAAGCACGCTGCGGTTTATAAATATCTCGGGACTAGTAAAGAACAAATCAAAAACCCGTACCTGGTGTCAGATGAAGTTAGAAAGCTGTTGAAGAAGGACAAGCTTGCGAAGGCTGTTTTCCTCATTCGGTTAGCTGGTTCGTCAGGAAGTGTGGGTATGAACATGATCTTGAAGTATCTATCAAAATCAAACAAGAACAAATTGGCATTGAAGCTGCACAACTTGATGAAAAAATGGGGTGCCAAAGATACGGATGCGACTCATGTCCAGCTTTTACCCATGACCGTTAATAGGGATCAGCTTGACAAGAGCAAAAAGGTCGATAGGATCATGTCCTCGTTCCTGAAAGTCAAGGACAAAACGCACTTTTCTGATAAAAAGGCATTGTTAGTCAACTCTAATGCTACGCTTCATTCGCTTAGTATGGCAGATGCGGACTTCGAGGTTATTGCAGAGTTCTATGACCAAGAAATGCTGACAAGAGACGAGGTTAGTTATTCGACGATGTTTAGTGCTCTCTCCAGGTTTGATTACTCTCCTGATGTTGGTCGTCTGACGAAAAGCATTTGGACTGAAGTCCAAGGTAGGCTTAACGACCGCTCGTTAAAACTCGATCGTCAACTTTTACGGTCCTATCTCAACGCGAAACGCAAAAACAACGATCCTGTTGAACTTCAAAATGCATTAGAAATGCTTAATGAAAAGTTTAGCATTCCAGGGGAAAAGGAACATGGAGACGGCGGCTCCAAAACCCTGTTTCCATTCGGAATTGCAGAATCAGACATTTACCTGAAACTGCTCGTACAATCGGGGAAACATAATGAATGCATCTCATGGTTTGAAAAACTCAGACCACTTCAAGATTTGGAATTATCCCATTACGACAGCTATATTAAGAGTATTTGTGCTCTGGGGGACCTCTCGAAAGCTCAGGGCGTATTGAATGAGTTTAAATCCAGAATTTCTAATGAAAAAACTGAAAAGCCGTCTTCAGCCATGTTTGCACAACTGATGTCGGTGGTTCTGCATTGTGACACTCAATCTGTTGATACAGCATTCATTGAGAACGTTAAAAAGGCATGCCAAAAGACTTGGGGTAAGAGGCCGCACATCTCCCTAATCTGTGCATATTCCGAAGCCTATCGATACATCTTTTCGACTTCCAAAATCACTCAATTCCATCCTAGAGAAGGTCTTACTGCACTGAACGACATTGCGATGTCATATCAGGTTTTTGCGCACAACATTACACAAGCAAAGAACTTGGAGGAATGCAAAAAGACTCTTACAAACACGGTACAACTGTGTGAATTGATTTATAACCACAAGTCGTGGACCAAACACAAGTTCATTTGGATTTCCAAAATGAAGGACGTGTGTCAAGAGCTGCTTGATCATCTGGAAAAGGATGAGACTGTTAACCCAAAAGACATAGAAAACTTTGTCTACGACATGGACGGGATTGTTGTCAGGCAGTCTTCAAAGGTAGGCCAGGCAGCAAAAAACTCCAAAAAGGCCAAACGCCAGTTATTAATGGCATCGTATTAATTGTATATATATATATAGATAGATGTATATAGAGGAACAGATAAACTAATGATAGTAACGTTTTTTTAATTAAATCTCCCTCCAAAAAAGTGGCAAGTAGACTGACTCTGTGGCGGTTCGGACTGGCGCACCCTTGAGCTCATCTCCCAACGAACCGTCTCCGAACCACACACACGATAACGATGGAGGCAGAGGTTGACCGAATTGCAGGGTCTCAGGCTGATTACAACGAGAAGACGGCCCAGTACGTGAGCGTGCTAGAGTCGATCCCATGCACCGATGAAAATAAGGATGTGGTTTGTCGATTTGTTGAAAAATTGCTTGGTATCACCTATGGTCGTGCAACGATCAAGCCGGTGTTGACAAGAGTTGTCGAATACGTCCACAAGAACAGACAAGATACAGAGTTTGAAAAATACGTACTCACACGTTGTTTGGAGCTTTTGCAGCCTCTGATAATTTCCTTCGAGGAACCGGAGATGGCAGTTAGGCAACGGCTGGCGGATCTGTACCAAGAGGAAGAAAGCTATCAACAGGCGGCCAGACTACTCCAGGAAGGGTTGAATTCATCTAATGAAAGAAGATTACTTACGGATGACATCAAGTTTGAAACATACGTTAAAATTGTAAGATGTTATCTAGAGACGGGGCAGACTGAGTTAGCAGAGGTGCCGTTGAGTCGGGCCTCAATAGTGCGACCCAAAGTGAGCAAATTAGATCCGATTATGGATATTCATTTCAAGTTGTCCCAGGCTCGGTTGCTGGATTCAAACCGCAAGTTTTTGGATGCTTCAGCCAAGTATTACTTGATTTCTAGGGAAGAGGCGGTGGAGGAAGAGGATCGTCTTACATGTCTTGCCCAGGCGATTATCTGCTCAGTTTTAAGTCCTGCAGGTCCGTCAAGGAGTGCTGCATTGAGACGACTATACAACGACGAGAGATCGCGGCAATTGACGCAATATCGCATTCTTGAAAAGGTGTTTTTCGACCGCTTATTGCTGCCTCAAGATGTTGAGGACTTTTCAAAACAGTTACAGAGCCACCACACTGCATCTATGGCCGACGGCATAACCGTACTCAGCAAGTCTGTGATTGAGCATAATGTCATGTCTGTTTCGAAAATCTACAGTAACATTGGAATTCCGGAGCTGGGAAAGTTTCTCAACCTTGAGCCTTCCAAGGCTGAGGAATACACCGCCAAGATGATTGCGCAAAACCGTCTGGCGGGAAAGATTGACCAGCCTGCCGGACTGATTTATTTCAAGTCTAACTTGGATTCTGATTTGTCTCCAAGCAACAGCTACGATTACGCTAATAGTACGCTGGACAGCAATGGTACTGTGCTTTTGAAACAGCGCGATCAAAATATACACGATTTATGCATGCATTTGGAGGATATTGTCACCTCGATTGACAGGGCCAAGGCCTAGTGGAGTAGTAGTTTTCTGTGATGATATGTGCGGGGAGGCGTAATTTATAGCATGATTAATATAAAAAGTTTCAGCACAATTTTTTCATCGTTTTCCTTTCTCCAACGCTTACTATTATTTTGAAGTATGTTTTGCAAAACAGACACACTTGGAATACAATGATGAAACTTTTAACTCAGCTCACTCAGAGTTTATTTATGATGCTGATAACTTTTTTCCAACGTTACTGATCGTTGTTCCATTGTGGTGTTTTTTTTTACGTTTGTTTTCGGTACTAACTAACCAACAGTAGGATGATGTAATTTATGGAATTTTATAGGTAATAATAATAGTTTTTACCCGTGTTTTTGGATGTTGTGAATGTTGCCCACTTTATTCCAGGTCAATTGCAATTATTATTTTCGTCAAATTTTTTTTTTTGTTATTGTTTTTCTAAATTTTAATAAAAATACGCTGCACGTGGTGGATTACTTCGTATAGATATTCATCTATCCAATAATTGTTTGAGACGTATTCTTAGGGAAGGAAGGAAGGCCCGTGCCTAAGGCACGTTGGCGGGGCTGTAACCAGGTAGAGGCAGTCATTGCGTAATGTTCCGAACTAGGGGATTCATTTTTAATTTAATATAGTTTTGAAGTAATAGAACCAGTCACTCGGATATTGCTCAGGGATTTTTAGCGGGCTTCTAGAAGTCATATTTGGTACCCGACAGATCTCAACTATGAGATCGACACGAAATATTCCAAATGTGGAAGGTTGTATGCAAGATTTTGCCGATCTCCTGCGACTGGCTGGAGATTTCCCGAAAAGAGGTGTGATCGACGGTGTGGTTGGTCTAAACCCTGAACGATTGTCACAACCGCCGAATCGGGATCTAGGCTGGTTCTAATGAATAACACACGGACCAGTCGCACTATTAAACATTCCAACGGTCGCTTATACCCGCCACCTGCATATATTAAATTAAGAAAAACAAAGCTACAGTGCGCATCGCAGCAACCTACATGCGCATAGACGGATCAACAAGATGAGAGGAATTTGAAGAATGGGCCGGCAATGAAGAATGAACAGGGGACAATGGTGGTAAATTGCTTGATAGCGGAGTTGGATAGAATAAAAAAAAAAAAAATTGGGGAAACTCCTGTTCCTATAGGGTGGTTGAGATTCCAGCCTCTATTTTGAATGAGATATTAAAAGTGATCGACGGTGGATGGGCTCTGAAATGACAAGATCGGATAATATCTGATCCAAACACTGGAATTTGGTATAAAGAGAGCGATAATTCCGCCTCGTCGGTTTTGTTTTCTCTTTCTATATTCTGTTTTATCGGCCATTTTCTTACGCTCTTTTCTTTTCCCTCGTTTTTGCTGTTTATTCCTCATATCAGTCTTTCTTTATCCCATTATCCATTCGTTTCAGTAGTTAAACTACTTGTTCACACTTTTTTGGCTTCCAATTTCACTACGCTCTCTTTGGCATACTGTTATCCAAATGAAATTGACATTAAGCGTCGCGTTTTTACTGTCCATGTTACTCTCCTTAGCATGGGCAGCTCCAGCTTCTCCTCCAAGGAAACGAGCTGCAGGTTCTAAGGGATTCGTAAGCATACCTATTTCACACCAATATGGCGAAGCAGAGCCACCCACAATTGTTACTTCCAACTCCAAACAGGCAAACAATGGCTACATGGGCGGCGGCCTCAATGTCACTCAAAACTTGGTCGCTCCTCAACAGTTGAAAAACCACATCTCCTTCTATTCGGCCGATATCACTGTGGGGACTCCACCCCAAAAGTTCAGCGTCAATGTTGACACTGGATCGAGTGATTTATGGGTTCTGGATTCTTCCACTAACCAGGACCCCTCTTTCGACTCCTCCAAATCCTCTTCTTTCCACTACATGAACGGTGACTTTAAGATCGGCTATCTATCGGGCAGCACTGAAGGTGACTGGATCACCGAAAGTGTTGGCATCTCCGGTACTACCCTCAAGAACCAACAAATGGGTCTTGTCAAGAAGGAAGGCGCCGGTAAGGGTATTCTTGGTGTCGGCTTCCAAGCACTCGAATCCGCAAAAACCAAGTATTCCAACTTGCCAATGGCCTTGAAGGAAGCCGGTGCGATTAAGCAAAACGCCTATTCCCTCTTTTTGGACGATATTGAAGCTTCTACCGGTTCCATTTTGTTTGGTGCTGTTCAACCAAACAAATGGAAGGGTCCCCTGCAGACCATTCCTATCAAGGGCCAGTCCACTCTTTCGGTTGAAGTTAACTCCATCAACGTTGAGAATGATCAAGTGTACCAAGGTTCTTTCGATGCTCTTTTGGACTCCGGTACCTCCCTTACCTACCTTGAGGATGGTATCGTCGAAAAGATTGCCCAAAAGTTCAACGCAAAGTATTACAAAGAATTCAATGCCTACTACACCGATGATTACAACTCTGAAGGCTCTGTGACCTATGAATTTTCCGGCGCCAAGATTGAAGTGCCAGCCACAGAGGTTCTTATCAAAGGTAGCACGTTCGGCGGGTCGAAGGCCCCAGGAAAGTACATGTTGACGATTGTGCCATACAGCCACGCCTCTCAGTACACCATCCTGGGCGACTCCTTCCTCAGAGCCACTTACGCTGTCTTCGATCTGGACAACAGAGAGGTTTCGTTGGCCCAATCCTCCTACGACAACTCCACCAGTTGTGTTCAGGTTATCAACGGCAAGGTCCCAGGTGCCCAAAAAGCACCTAACTATAAAAGCAGCAACTAGACTGGTTCAGTTGCCTTTTAACGACACTCATTTTAAACACCCAAAATTCCTGCATATATAAACTGTTATCGACCACGTCTGGCGTTCTTTTTTTTGGTTTCTATAGAAAAATACTAATAATGTAATATATATACATAGCTTCATGATAAATAAATATTCGTTCGTTCCATTTCATGCCAGTTTGCTCTTGACAAATGAGATGATTGCAAACGTTGTTGCCGATGTGTCCAACCCGGTGATGCTTGACGTTACATACACAGGTCTTTGGAATTTCTTGGCCATTGTGTTAGCCAGCCTTTCAGCGGTATCGACAGTAGCTTCACTCATGTACAATCGCGTGCATACAGTGTCCTTTTCTCTAGGAAGCGCATACACCATCGAGCCCATTGGGGGAGGGGTAGTTTGGACGTTCGTTACATTTACGGTTATCGGAGCTCTGGGATTCTCCGGTGTAACTGTTAAATGGCAGTGGACTGGTTCTGCGCCAGCCAATTCCTGGGTGTACACAGAGGTCTGCATTCGTCCTAGTAGTCTTTTTAGCCTTATTCTCCGGAAGAGGTAGTTTGAATCGCATCTTGATGTCCCTCCCAATGCTAACATCATTATAGTGATAACACCACTACAGTTTTTACCAGTGGCACGACACATCAGTAAGGGACCGCTGGACCTCAGCTTTTTAGGACCCTTCCTGAATTGTATGAATGCAATTGAGCTAATTTGGTATGTACATGTATGTGTATTTGTGTGTGCGCCCTGTCGGCGGCTTCCTTTTTTTTTTGGAAAAGAAGCAAGTACCAGTGTCCCGGAATGACTGCTGCTCATCCGTAATGGTGGCCCCGACCAGCAGTCCTACGCTATTTGACTTCTTTCTGAAGGGTAGGAAGTCGCTGGAGGCCAGTACTACGCCAATTGCTTCAAATGTCCATACTCCCTCGGTCCATTGGCGTTATTGACCTTTTGATTCGTCGCCGCACCGGGCCGGTTCCTATCACACAACCTGGGGGAGGAGGACACACTCTCCATCTTTTAGTCATTTGTGTGGAAAAAAAAAGATGCTAAAGACTGTCAGCAGACGAGCATTCAGTACGTCTCTTCGAGCTACGGCTGCCTCTGTCAGCGGGGGTGGAGCTCGAATCACCGAGTTCAAAGCCCCGTTCATTCCCCTGGTTTCCGACACTGGATTTGTCGGTGCGGTTGGAAACACCCCATTGATCAGACTGAACAAGCTCAGCGATGAGACCAATTGTCAAATCTACGGTAAGGCCGAGTTCATGAACCCAGGAGGCTCGGTCAAGGACCGTGCAGCCCTTTTTGTCGTTGAAGACGCTGAAAGAAAGGGCCAGATCAAACCCGGTGGAACCGTGGTCGAGGGCACTGCTGGTAACACTGGTATCGGTCTTGCCCACGTCTGTAGAGCCAAAGGGTACAAGTGTGTCATCTACATGCCAAATACCCAATCTCAGGGTAAAATAGACCACCTGAGACTGCTGGGTGCTGAGGTCTATCCGGTTCCAGCGGTTCCGTTTGACAACCCAGAGAACTATAACCACCAAGCTCGTCGTCATGCGGAAAACTTGGAGAATGCCGTGTGGACTAACCAATTCGACAACGTTGCCAATCGTCAGGCCCACGTTGAGACCACAGGACCTGAAATCTGGGCCCAGACTGACGGCAAGGTGGATGCGTTCACCTGTGCTACCGGTACTGGTGGGTCATTGGCTGGAACCACTCGTTATTTGAAGGAAATTTCCAACGGAAAGGTCAAGAGTTTCTTGGCTGACCCTCCAGGAAGTGTTCTTCACAGTTACATTCAATCTGGGGGCAAGCTCATGGATCGTGAAGGTTCCAGTATTACCGAAGGTATCGGTCAAGGAAGAATCACTGATAACATGAAGCCGGACATCGACCTTATTGACGACTCGGTACACATCCCAGATGAAGACACTATCAAAATGGTTTATAGACTGCTAGACGAGGAAGGATTGTATTTGGGTGCCTCTTCCTGTTTGAATGTGGTCGCTGCCTACGAGGTTGCAAAGAAGATGGGTCCTGGAAACACCGTTGTTACTCTGCTGTGTGACAATGCTGATAGATATGCTGATCGCTTGTTCAGTCGCAAATGGCTTCAAAGTAAGAATCTCGACATTCTGCCGCAACATCTTCAAAAGTATATTGTTTTGGAATAGACTGATTTAGCTAAATACATGTACATGAAAATTGCAGTCCTCATGTTAAATCCTGAACGGTTATTTGCCATTATTCGCATCTAATTTGTAACAGGGTTAATGAAGTGGGCCATATACAAAGTTAGCGGTCTAGGAGTAAGGGATATGCATATATGCCAGTCTTAAATATAGCCAATGTCATGAGATGATTTATGTCGTAAAGCAACTCCCGGCACTGCTGAGTTTAGCAATACAATTTCCGTCTGAATCTAAAGTACGGAACAGATGCCCTGCGGGCGGCCTTCTTTTCTTGAAAAGAAGCAAAGGCACTGCTGATCCGGGGATGATAGTTGCCTCGCAGAGCTACCTTTTTTGCTTCTTTTCGGAGAAAAAAGAAGCCGCCGGAGGCAATTGCCCTACGTGTACAGGCGGCCTGCTTTTCTAGAAAGGAGCAAAAGCGCTGGAGGCATTGCCGAGCTTAGCTTTAGTGCCGCGGTAGAGACAGTAATAATTGTAAGAATTTTCAGGTTACGCATATGTAAATAATCTAAACTATGCTATAACCCCCGTCGTGAATCACATCGCTTCCTGTCATGAATGTGGACGCATCGCTGGCAAGATAGAGATAGAGGCCCTTGATCTCTTTGGTGTGACCCTGTCGACCAAGTGGTGTCATTCGGTAAGCCTCATTAATAGCCAATGGGCCCGCACCCATGTTGGTGTCAAAGAAGCCCGGGGAAACCACGTTCACCCGAGCAAACTCTCTCCATTCACGAGCCAGGGATTTGCCAAAATGCGAAACAAACGACTTGGTGGCATTGTAAACTGGTTGGTCAGCGGGAACGTTGACAATGTGGGCGCTCATACTGGAGGTGATGATTAAGTTTCCTTTTCCCTGGCGTTTGAAGACTTCACCGACAAATTTAGAGCAATATACAACCCCATCGACTGGGAAAGCTTGTTAGTGACACTGTAAATATGGTGAAAAGAACACAATCACGCTTACCGTTGACGGAGACTTGTGTGTGGTATTCTTCTATCGTTTGTTCTAAAATTGGCTTTGAAATGGCCGTTCCTGTGAGTGCAGTGTTAGATGTTTCCAATTGGCAATCTTTTTTTTCATCTGATAAACTCACCCGCATTGGCTACAAACACGTCGATTTGCCCGAAATCGTTGAGTACCTTCTCAATTCCTTTCTGAACCTGTTCTGCATTGGAGACTGATAGCCTTGGTCAGCTTCGAAATTATAAACTCCAGATCAAAGACAAAAAAAGTGCACCTACTGTCAACCTGGTAGGCAGAAGCCTTGATCCCATGGGTCTGGGATAACTCTTCAGCCCGCTTGATTGCTGCATCATTTCTTTCCAAAACCTTCAGTTAGCTACAGAAGCAGTCTGATTGTGGGATTGCAAACTCACGAATGATACCAGAGAGCTACGGAGGCTCCAGCCTCAGCCATCCCTTCAGAAACAGCGTATCCTATGCCCGCTGCTGCGCCCGTTACCACTACGACCTTCCCCGCCATTTTGAATTGCTCCACCACGTTGGTGGAGGTATCCGGAACGGGTCGAGGAAAGCCCTCACGGGGCTGCTGGCATTCATCTATGGACATGGACATTTTGTAAGGGTTTTAGAATAGAGCTGGTTCGCCAAAAGCTGCGGATGTGAAGTAGTATTTATAGGGTCGTTCGGCGGACATAATTCCGACATGCCATAACTCGGCATTGTGTGTTCCGACTTGCTCCCCTGGATTTAATAGCTATCGGGGGCAGCCGTGTATGTACAGGCGAGAATCGAAAGGACGGTGCTTGAAAGGATATAATAAGAATAAATACGTATTTGAAATGCTTTACAAGAAATAATCCGGGGTTCTGCGGCTGACTGAGGGCTCGCCGGTTCGGGGACTCGGGTCGTACTGCAGAAAGGTATTATTCATCTTCTCATCGACCTCCATGATGGCAGCCTGGTTCCCGCATCTATAGCAATAGTTTGGAGCGGAGAAGATGGTCACCACCTGGTTCTCCTGAGCCCAATTGTAGCCCTCCATGACCATCTGATGGGCCCGTGCGATGAGCGAGAGGTTGTTTGAATGGTTGAATGCTTCAGAAATGTCTTCACCAAAAGTGTAGCCGGCACCTCGAGGGGAAATGCCCCAGCCAGCTCGTTCGTCCGGATCAGACCACAGCAGATCACACATGGCTCCCTCGTGGGGAACCTCCTGGAACCGGTCCAGTTCTCTGATGTCGTCCAAAGAGTCGATCCCTGGAGACAGTCCACCGTGGAGACAGAAGATCTGGTTCTCCACCAACGCCGTCAACGGCAGATAGTCAAACATGTCCGTGAACGTCTTCCATACCTCGGGTGAGCCGTATTTGCGCAGACACTCGTCGTAGAACCCGTACACTTGGGTGATCTGTCGCGACTCGTGGTTCCCCCGCAATATGGTGATCCGGTTCGGATATCTAATTTTCAATGCAAGCAGCAGCGAAACCGTTTCAACCGAGTAGTATCCTCTATCGACGTAGTCCCCCATAAACAGGTAATTGGTATCGGGCGAGTTCCCCCCAATTCGAAACAGCTCCTGAAGATCATGGAACTGGCCGTGGATGTCCCCGCACACGGTAACCGGGCAGAACACCGGCTGGACGTTCGATTCGCCCTGGACTACCTCTCGGGCGAGCTCACAGAGCTTGAACACCTCCTCCTCGTGCAATGGCTCGCAGTTGCGAAGCTTTGCGATCCATTCATCCACCTCCATCACCGGTCCAGTTCTGCCTGCCCCAGACCTACCTTGGGGGCCGGAAGCGGCGTCTACAAACTGGTTTCCATCGTCGCTATCCTCCATCACAACATCAACTTGGGTTGACTCCGTCATGACGCATCAAAGTAAAAAAAAAAAAACAAACTACTAATGACAAACAACAAAGCTGGGTTGTAGAATGAGATGTGTCTGAGTTGGAGTTGTGTGACTTTTTTTGAGTGCTCTAGTGTGCCATTAGGACCGGTCCCGACTGCTCTCGACTCCCTCCCTCTCTCTCTCCACTCTTTTCTGCGTCGGACCTAAAGCTGAAATGAAGCCATCCACGACGCTGATTCTGGCTGCCAAAGTGCCCGGCCTAGGAATTGGGTCCAAGGGTAACCTTCCGTGGAGATTGAAGAAGGATATGGCCTTTTTCCGTGCTGCTACCACCAACGGTATTGTGATCATGGGCCGTCGGACCTGGGAGTCCATTCCCCCGGCTTTCAGACCCCTGAAGTCTAGGATAAACATCGTCGTGACCTCATCGTTCAATTCGTTTGAACAGGCGGATGTTCATGCCGTTGGCTCCTATGAAGACGCGTTGCAGCTGTCGCAGAAGAATTATCCAGAGAAGCGAGTGTTTGTCATTGGAGGCGGTCAATTGTATAACACCGCGTTGGCCCATCCTTCGACCGCACATATCATACTAACCGAGGTCAATGATCCGGAAGAGACCGTCGAGTGCGACACGTATTTCCGGGGGCACGGCTTCAATTGGTATCCGCTGGACCACAACCCTCCAAGGGAGGCCCAGTGGGTGAGGAAAGACGCTGCAGCTCTGCAGCATTTTCTGGGAGAGTCCGTGCCAATTCCCCAGCAGCCTGTGGTTGAGAATGGCCTCTCGTATACGTTTAGTTTATGGACAAGAGAATGAGTGTACTTTTCTAAAAGAGAACTACCGATAATAGATATTTCAGCGTACAGACAGTAATATTAAGCCGTCATCGTCATAGCATTAGCAATAACACGCTCACTCTCTAATGAGAATGGCCTAGCATCCAGCTATAGCTTATGGGAATGGAATGAATAATACAAGTTGCTGAAAGAAAACCACCAGTAACGCAATACACCGACCCTGTGCAGCCTCCGGCCGACTTCGGCGGCTTCTTTTTTCTCCGAAAAGAAGCAAAAAAGGTAGCTCTGCGAGGCAATTCCAGTGCTTTTGCTTCTTTTCTAGAAAAGAAGGCCGCCCGCAGGGCAATACACGGCCCATGTAGCCTCCGGCGGCTTCTTTTTTCTCCGAAAAGAAGCAAAAAAGGTAGCTCTTAAATCGTCATCGTCATAGCAATGATAATAACACGCTCACTCTCTAACGAGAATAGCCTAACATATACCTTCAGCTTATGGAAAAGGGAGTGCACATAATTCGCTAAAAAGAAAGCCCCCAGTGACATATATTCCTTATAAACCATGAAAAGGTCGTCACCGTCATAGCAATAAATAATAATAACCCGCACGATATTTATAGGCCCTGCTCATTATAGCAATTTAGCTCCCGACTAGTTCCACCACAGTCTACTTGAGAATGGCCTACAATATACGTTAAGCTCGTGGACAAAAAAAGGGAAAGAATATAATTTTTCTAAAAAAACCAAAATCACCAGTAATAAATATTTCAACATATAAATAATAATAATAAATCGTAAAAGGTCGTCATCATCATAAACAATAATAATAACAGGCGCAGTCTCTAATAACGCTCACGATATGTAGGCCTTGTTCATTATCGCAATCTCGCGACATAAAACGTGCCAGTCAACCTCCCGCAGCCATCCTTCACCGCTGCGACGATGAAGCTCTTCCCATTTGACCAGTTCAAACATAAACCGCAAGTTTGGCTGTATAATAACGTTCAGACGACGAACTCTAACAAATAAATATGCTCGCGGCAGTCCAACGCCCAGTCGCTTCATCACTTCGGCAATGCACACCGTAGCTGATCGGGACACACCTACTCTACAATGGACCAGCACCGGCTCATCTAGTTGGTACCCTTCATCTAAAAATTCTAAACACCGAGTCAGCGAGTCCATTAGCGCGTCTACACCGTCGTCCTGAATGTTGTCCATATACATGACTTTGGTGATGCCATCACAAGGGTTGTCGTAAACATTGCTGGGCGAATTGTTGTAATTTACCCACGACAGCGTTTCGCCGACACTCAGCACCCTCTTGATCCCGAGCTTGACCAGGAGCTCCGGGTTTTCGGCGTGGATCAACGAACCAAGATACATGTGGGGCAGGATTCGTGAGGGCAGACTGCCATCCAGCTTGGAGAACCACGGCTCGGTGGGCTTGTTGATGATGTTACTGTCACTAGCGCCGTTTTCGTTCTTGCCGGTGTAAATTTCGGACAAGTCCTGCTTCACATGGGTCGCATTGATGGAGAATTGGCTGTCGGGGATTGCGGGTGAGTACTTGCGGAGAATCGGACCCAACGCCAGCAGCAGGACCACGTCGCAGGGGAAACAGAAGAATGGTCGGCCATACTTGATGTGGAGGTCTATCCAGACCTGTGGTGTGGAGCTGCCGGTAGAATAAATAAGATACGAGAGCGCCAGGAGAGAGGTTTCGGTGTAGCCGTCGTTGCAGTAAATCAAAACACCAGCCCGTCTGTTTTTGTACAGCACCCGAGAACGCAGGTAGAGCAGATGGCACAGTGTGAGGATGGAAAAGAAGTCGTCGTCTGTGCAGCACGTCAGCGACAACGCACCGGAGCAGGGGAATTGTATTGACAGCGGCGTTAGCTCCTTCTCAGGCGTCTTTCCTTGGCTCTGTAGTTCTAGAATGTTGGAGGCCTCGCGGATGTATTGGAACAGGACGTTGACGGAGGGCAGCTGTGCGCCATCGAAGCATTCCACGAAAGTTGCCCAATTGCGGGTCCGTATTGTCTCGTCGTCGGCTGAGATGTCGGTTCTATGATAATATTCTACAAAGGTTTCAAAATCCACCGTGTTTCCGACCCAGACGGAGTTGTCGTCCTCGGCGGCATCGTCGTTGGCGTTGTGGCCACCAATCGGGGACGCGGAGGACATCATTGACATTTCCACCCGTTCGTGGAAGAGGAAGTTGGAGTCCCAGTTTTTGAGTCGGAGCTCGTCCTCGTCGTACTCACACGTGCTGGGCGGGATGGCCACGATGTGTGGCGCAATGCTGAGGATGTTGTCCATGGAATCATCGACCAGGAACGTGTGATAGACGGGGGTTGCAGGATGCTGGGCCTTGTGGGCCCCTTGGGCGTCTGCGATCTTGCTTGCAATGGTGAGTGCCCGGGAGCGGTCGCCAGGATCCGGGACGTAGACGATGATGTCTGAGATGCACACCCACTTTGCGACCTGGATCTGGAAGTTTCGCAGACAAATGCCGTCCTCCGGGTCTAGGAAGAGAAAGGAGCTTGAAAACTCACCTTCGTCGGCGGACTTGGCCAGAATCTCGTCTGGGGTGATGGAGCCCACCAAAGATCCGAACCGGTTGTCCTGATCGCCGACCTTGACGACCAGCAGGCCGCGGACGTGGGTGGGCGGGCTGATTTCGGCCACAAAGTTGCTTGCACTGAACGGCTTGTCTCTATAGCGCTTCTGTGGGTCCAGGAACGCCCGCTGGGAGACGTTTCTGGGGTGGAGGCCGTGCAGCCAGGGGAACACTGCGTCGACCTGGGGCAGCGGAGACGAATAATGGCGGTCGAGAGCGTCTGCCAGCGACTTGGACGAGATGAGACCTATGCGGTCGTCAGCGGGAAGATAGTGCTTGACGTCTTTTACGATGCAGGGGGGTGATGCTGGATAGCACTTGGAGGTGGTGTTATTGTCCTCACCAGAACCACCACCAGGGGAGGGAGGGAGCTCAGTGGCCGACACAGGAGTGAAGAGGATGGATTCGGAAGGTGACCCCGGGGGGGTAGTGCTGGCACTGTTCCCACCGTTAGTGGCAGGATGCAGCGTAGGGGAGGACGTCAGGGTGAGCATGTTAGAGTCGCTCTGAGATTTGTTCAAAATAACAGTCGGGCTCTCCTTGCGTCCAGGGCTTGACATGGAGCAGGGTGGCGGAAGAAAAGGGGGTGGAGAGAGCGATAGAGAGAAGCAGAAAAAACAATAACAAAAAAAATATTAAAAAGAAAAAAAGATAAAAATAAAAAAAAAAAAGGGTCAGGTCCTTGTTGTAGCGGACTAACACAGATGTCTCTGGGAGATAAAGTGGAATGAGGGGGGCGGCAGATAGACTGTGATGTGATAAAGCACGCGATCAGCGACAGAACACCAAAAAAATAAAATACAGCAGTCTGGGCGCTGGGAGAGAGAGATGAAGCGGTGGTGGTAGTAATAGTAGTAGTAGTAGCAGCGACAGCAGCAGATATATATTCGGTGGCAAATACACTTTAAAATTATTATTATTGTGGTTATTATTTTATTCCGCACGAAGAAGGTTTGGCGCTCTTAGTCATTAGGCGTCTCGCTGCGTGTCTTAGCCGAGAGCCGCATCCAGCTAGGCCATTTTGGCCCCTGGACGGTGTGTTAGCTCTGCGTGGCTACGAGTGTCTCCAGCGGCTTCTTTTTCCTCCTAACAGAAGCAAGAAAAGGTACCTCTGCGAGGCTCCGTCAGCTGTGCTTCTTTCTGGGGGGAAAAAACAGAGTCGCCCACAGGGCAATCGTAAGCGCTGCATAGTCAGCGTCTAACGGAGGAGTAGATGGAGGATTGTTGGAGCAGCAGGGGAAATTGAGAGGACGTTGGAGGCTAAGCGCTCGAGCTCTTTGGATCTCCCTACAGCGTGCACTTGGGGGGGGGGGGATGTCCGCAGACGGTGTGGCAGTGGGTGTGCGTGTGTAGGATGAACCTTGAGGCAAGAGAGAGCTCCATTGTCTGAAGAAAAAAAAAAAAAAAAAAAGAGAGAGAGAGAGAGAGAGAGAGACGCTGGGGATCGGGTCCTTTTATATTCTTCAGTTGGTCGATAAGCGCCGCACCCTGAAATAATATTTCCTAATCGGGACGAGTGGACGGCTCACGCAGCCTCCTGCGGCATCTTTTCAGTGCTTTTGCTTCTTTTTTCTCCGAAAAGAAGCAAAAAAGGTAGCTCTGCGAGGCAATCCAGTGCTTTTGCTTCTTTTCTAGAAAAGAAGGCCGCCCGCAGGGCAATACACGGGCCCTGTGTAGCCTCCGGCGGCTTCTTTTTTCTCCGAAAAGAAGCAAAAAAGGGTAGCTCTGCGAGGCAATCCAGTGCTTTTGCTTCTTTTCTAGAAAAGAAGGCCGCCCGCAGGGCAATACACGGGCTCTGTGTAGCCTCCGGCGGCTTCTTTTTTCTCCGAAAAGAAGCAAAAAAGGTAGCTCTGCGAGGCAATCCGGTGCTGTTGGCTGCTCTAAGGTAGCTCTGCAAGGCACAGGGGACCAACAATTAGTGTATTTACAAGATATCATAAGGATCGTGATTATTTAACTGGCTTGCCCATGGCCTTATCCCAGGTGTCGCCGTAGGCCGCGTGGAAGCGGTCGACGGCAGACGACACAGAGTCCAGGGCCGGGCGCACATCCAGCATGAACGTGGGCATGCCATTGTCGTCGTCGGGACCCGCATAGTAGTCAATGACATACCTCACCTGGCTCCACTCGTCGTCCGTACCGGGAGTTGGGCGCAGAACGGTCCAATCGTGACGATCAAAGGGAGGTGGTGCGCCGTATTTGGCTGGATAGATCTTACCCAGCCATTGCACCATGGTGGCCTTCGGCGACATGTCGTCCGGTCGTCCAGTGAACTTGAGCAGACGTGGGTTGCGGCTCGCCAACGCCGTGTAGGGGGCCTCCCATTTCAGGATCTCCACCCACGCACCCTCGTTGAGGAAATTGTGCACATCCACCATTGACTCGACTGCATCTTCCGGAATGCCGTCGGCGGAGCCACTCTTGCGCACCATCGCATTGTACATCTGCTGCGGCGACGGGTACTCCCACACTCCTTCGGACTCTCGCTCCCCCCGGGGGATGGACGATTCGGTCCTTTGGGTGGGCAGATACACCCGCTGACCCGGTATCTTCTTGGATGAGAGTTCAGGCATGTTGTTGAGCGGGTTCAGTCGCCCGTCCTCGGTGGATTCGTCGGATGTGAACCATCCAGCGAACCAGGATTTGGATGCAGCTTTGTTCTTGTTATCGTGTTTCACCGGGCACACCGCGGGGGCCGGCGGTGATGCATTGTTCTTGTGTTTCACGGGACACACCGCCTCCTTCGCAGGCGCTGGCTCGTGTTTAACCGGACATGAGGTCGAAATCACAGGTCGTGCGTCCTTATCAGCCCAGAACCAACCCATTTTCGATGATAAAGGCAAAAAAGGTCTGAGAGATCAAAGGGAAAAAAATTGTCAGCACCCATCGGAACCCCGGATTCGGATCGCCGGTAGGTCACCTGATCGCCTCCAGCCGCACTGTGCGGCGTGAATAATTTCAGCCGTGTGTGACCGGAGCACTGGGTGTAATGCCCTGCGGGCGGCCTTCTTTTCTAGAAAAGAAGCAAAAGCACAAGCAGGCCTCGCAGAGCTACCTTTTTTGCTTCTTTTCGGAGCAAAAAGAAGCCGCCGGAGGCTACGTGGGGTCGGTGTATTGCCCTGCGGGCGGCCTTCTTTTCTAGAAAAGAAGCAAAAGCACTGCTTAGTACCCGGAGGCCACCTAATTGACTCGCAGAGCTACTTTTTTTTGCTTCTTTTCGGAGAAAAAGAAGCGTTTGGTGGCATATGTGAGGGCTCGTGGGATATAGGGAGCCGGGGGAGGCATCGCGTTGTAGGCAATTAACGCGAAAACTGACAGATTAAATTAAACCCGACGCGTCGAGGCAATTTTTCACTCCACAAATCTCATCACGTCTGAAAGGACATATATAGCATGGCTGCACAGACCAAACGTAGCGCTGAGGACTCGGCGACGATTGCAAACAAGAAGTGCCGTCCGTACACCGAGGACGACATGAACAAGGCTGTCCAGCTGGTCAAGTCCGGGAAAAAAATCATGGCTGCAGCCAGAGAAATGTCCGTTCCAGCCAACACACTTCGAGGGAGGTTGAGCGGGCGACCTGCCCGGACGCCTAAGAGAAGTAAGAATTCCGGGGACGCGCTGGCAAAGATCGAGGCCAATATTGAACACCTCGAGCAGAGCATCAAGGACAAAAACATTACTCAAAAGAACATATATTGCATGGACGAGTCCGGGTCCAAGATGTACGACCTGCCGACCCGGACGTGGCTGCATCCATCGGAGACTCGCAGATTCCACAGTGACACGGAGCCGTTGACCATCATTGACTGCATTTGTGCTGACGGCACCATCGTCGCGCCTTTTGTCATCTTCAAAGACCACTCGCCCGTCTCAGACGACTTTCGCGAGGAGGTTGCCAAAATGATTGACGTAGCAGCTGATCACGCGGTGGCTGCGCTAGACGATTGGCAATTCTCATTTAGCCCGTCCGGCCAGACCAGCACGAAGCTGTGTCTGGATTGGATTCGACATTTCGACACACAGACCAAATCCAAACGGGCGGACGATTCCGAGTACCGCGTGCTCATACTGGACGAGCACGCCTCCCATCAATGCGAAAAGGTCAGGCAGTACGCTGAGGACAATAAGATCATCCTGTCCTTCCTGCCGTGTTCGACTCTACCCCTGCGAGCGCAGTTCTACGATGCCCTGCGCAGCGACCTGTTGGAGCAGAGGGATCATGTCGAGACCCTCCAGTTCGAGGAATACTACAGTCGCAGCTCGCAGTCTTTGAGCGACAGGGAGGAGACCCGAAAGGAGCTGGTGTACTGCGGGCTCATGGCTCGGGACACGCTCCGGCTGCAGAAAATGGGTTTGATCGCCTTCCAGGTCAGCGGTGTGTGGCCCCTGGACATGAACGAGTTGCGAAAAAGAGTTAAATAGGACTGTGGTGTAAACCCGTCGAAACCCCCTCTGCGGCCTCCGGCGGCTTCTTTTTTCTCCGAAAAGAAGCAAAAAAGGTAGCTCTGCGAGGCCCCACTGCGTTTCTTGTTTTCTAGAGAAGGATGACTGACTGATTGCCAACCAACTGTCACGTGGTTCCGTGCACTAGAAAGGAAGCTCGCTCGAAGGGCGATGTGCCTCTGGCGGCTCCTTTCCTGCAAACGGGGCTGTCTGTTAAATGTCACGTGGTAACAATTGCATTGGTACCTTTGCACTGCTAGTATCTCGCGTGGCTCCATGAAAAGCTGCAGGTGCTTTTGCTGCTTTTCTAGAAAAGAAGGCCGCCCGCAGGGCACACGCTTCCGGCGGCTCTTTTTCTCCAAAAGATAATAATCCTTGCCATATTACGACTGCTGCAGCTTGCTCTCCAACAGCGAATACCTAGCTATGGAACCGATTCTACTGCACAACGAATAAGCGACTTCTTTCTTCTGTGGAGACTGATCTCACTTCAGTCTAAAGAGGTATCTTATATATAGAGGCAATGGAGCTTGAATTTCATCCTGAATTGCAGCAGTTCAAGCATTTTTTAGACGATATCACCACGCCTCGACAATTTTACTAGCTGCCTCCCTATATAAGCTCCTTCAACTATGAGCGTGAGAAAAAGAGGGAAAGTTGTTGTCAACGATATCTTCACTGCCCCGCGTAGCTCAATGATTTAGGTAACACGTTCTCTGACTCCATATTTCTTCACACCTCGAGAATTTTGAGCATGCAATGTGCTTCCATTCATTTGTCTGAAATTTTTGAAGTTATGCTGTCTTTCCGGGGCCAAAGGTAGATGGCCGCATAAGATCCTGAACATCACTTATTCCTCCTCATCATACGTGAGGGAATAGTCGTAATTTCTCAGACTTACTTGGTAGATTCGGAACCCACCGATGGCGCAAGGGTCTAACGCATAGATGACGCTGCTTCTCGTTTCTCAAGTGCCACACACACAACCAGTTTACTGTTCCTTGGATGTTTGGCTTTAATCCTGCCGTCAACATGCAATCGTCTTAACAATGTCTCAGTAGCATATCTCAAATTGATCTAGTCTATCGTAGTTTTCAGGTTCCTTTGTCCTCATTTCCATACTCTTTTTATCTCAAACCATTAATCCGCAAGTTTGCAAAAAAAAGTCTCCACAATAGAAGGCCGCCCGCAGAGCACACACCGCCCAATTGCCTCCGGCGGCTTCTTTTTTCTCCGAAAAGAAGCAAAAAAGGTAGCTCTGCGAGGCGACCACTAGTGCTTTTGCTTCTTTTCTAGAAAAGAAGGCCGCCCGCAGGGCAATACACAGACCCCGTAGGGCGTGGTGCCTCCGGCGGGTTCTTTTTTCTCCGAAAAGAAGCAAAAAAGGTAGCTCTGCGAGGCAACCACCAGTGCTTTTGCTTCTTTTCTAGAAAAGAAGGCCGCCCGCAGGGCAATACACAAACCCCGTAGGGCGTGGTGCCTCCGGCGGCTTCTTTTTTCTCCGAAAAGAAGCAAAAAAGGTAGCTCTGCGAGGCAACCACCAGTGCTTTTGCTTCTTTTCTAGAAAAGAAGGCCGCCCGCAGGGCAATACACAGACCCCGTAGGGCGTGGTGCCTCCGGCGGCTTCTTTTTTCTCCGAAAAGAAGCAAAAAAGGTAGCTCTGCGAGGCAACCACTAGTGCTTTTGCTTCTTTTCTAGAAAAGAAGGCCGCCCGCAGGGCAATACACGAAAAGAAGCAAAAAAGGTAGCTCTGCAGGGCACACACTCGGTCCAGCGGAGCAATTGTTCTTTTGCTCTTCCATTCTGACGGCAGAGAGGGGGGTAGAGCAGCTTATCATCGGTGCGTTGCCCGGTCCATGTTGCTGTGGGAACGTCGTATAGCCAATTGAGCTGCAAAGGACGGCAAATGGCATGATCCTATACGGGACGGAGGGTTGGCGTTTTGCGGCGATAATACCGAGAACGCGGTTGGTCGTGGTGGTGGTGAGGTCAATTAAAGCACGTTGGTTCTAGAAAACCCGGAGGCACGGTTGTGGGGGCCCGCGTGCCCCTGGATTTTGCCCGAAACGGGCGAATTGATCTGTGCATGACGCATGGCGTTGTACCCACAGCTCTGTCACTGCATGTGCCTGCGACGATCCGCCTACGGGTTTTCGTACCCTTCCGCTTCGGGAAGGTGGCCGATCCACTTGGGACGCGCGTACAATCGCGCGCGATCGGATACGTCACAGCGGATCCTCGTTGAGCGACATCCGGGGCCCTGGGGCCGGGTCTTTGGAGTGACACGGCTGACAGGTCGATCACTACCGCACCGGTTCTAACACAGTTTCTGATGTGTCTGAGGTGTGGTGGTGTGTGAGGCTGTTGTTAGCGCCCGTTGTAGCTAGGGAGGTAGAGAGTAGCAACAGTAGCAAGTAGCGGTAGTAGTGTGTGTGGTAGGATGGCGTGTGTATGTGTGCTATGCATAGAGAGCTCGCTGTTGGGACCTTTCACTCGCTATGCATATGCATATCGGGATGTGCATAGCTAATTTGTGTGAATATGCATATGCATGGCTAGTCTAGTTGCTATGCATAGCTATTGGGATGTTATGCGTAGCTGGAGGGCCATACATATGCATACCTCATATCATTTAGCTAATACGCACAACTACGTATTTTCGTATATGGAACTATGCATACTAACATGTGTCTAATTGTGTAATAGTTGCGTAAATATATTACTATTGAGACGGTATGGCGTCAACGGATTAACCCGGATCTGGGGGTCACAGCTTTAATTTTCTATTTCACTTCATTCATTCATCACATATTCGTACATATGCATGGCTCTATTAACATATCCCTGATCTCTATTTACGTAACCAAATTACTGTGAGGACCTTATGGCGGTCAATGGCTATGTCAATGCATACGCATAGCTATTGGGAGCACTGCTATGCATAGCAGTAGCCGTTGGGATAGTAGATAGACTAGCGCTATGCATAGCAATTGTCCACAGAGAACGTAGCCAATTGCGTGACAGCATTTAGACCAGTGGCCCATAGAACACTATAGATTGACACCCAGACTACAAATAGCCCGGGAAATGTGATATCGTCACCAATTGTCCTGTGTGAATAGTTAGTGAGACCTTTCATCAGCTCGAAGATGCCGTCCAAAGGAGCCAATCTCGCTGATTGTACGTAGAACACTCTGGAGAAGAGTCACACTGTAGGTTCCATAGGAATCGGGGCTTGTTCCACCTGAAGGAAGCAACCACCATCCCACCCCAGGCACACACCGGCCCAATTGCCTCCGGCGGCTTCTTTTTTCTCCGAAAAGAAGCAAAAAAGGTAGCTCTGCGAGGCAACCACCAGTGCTTTTGCTTCTTTTCTAGAAAAGAAGGCCGCCCGCAGGGCAATACACGGACCTGTGTAGCCTCCGGCGGCTTCTTTTTTCTCCGAAAAGAAGCAAAAAAGGTAGCTCTGCGAGGCAACCACCAGTGCTTTTGCTTCTTTTCTAGAAAAGAAGGCCGCCCGCAGGGCAGTACACGGGCCCTGTGTAGCCTCCGGCGGCTTCTTTTTTCTCCGAAAAGAAGCAAAAAAGGTAGCTCTGCGAGGCAATGACTACCTACGAGGACACAGACCCCAGACCACCAGTGCTTTTGCTTCTTTTCTAGAAAAGAAGGCCGCCCGCAGGGCAACTGGCTGCCTTTGCTACTACTCGCCTAGTGGGCCAGTGCGGTTACCCTACCTGGGACCGGGAGGTGGTCGGGGAGTGACCACACAACACAGGCGAGCTGGGGGGAGGCAGCGAACAATAGCATGTCGATTCGGAGCACATACACGTTCCAGAGCGAGAGTCTGTCGAATGCGCTGCAGGACCTGGCGGTGCGGTTTGTGATCAACTGTCCGGCAGAGGATCTGAGCTCGTCGGAGGTGAGTGGCAGCAGGGAGGGCGAGAAAAACGGCCGGAACTAACGAGATGTAGCGATTCTTCTTCCAGCTCGAGGAGGCCCAATGGTTCTACGAGGACTTTGTGCGGGTGCAGAACCCGGGGCTGCCGTCCATGAAGCTGAAGCAGTTTGTGACCAAGCTGTTCCAGGCGTGTCCGACGCTGAGTCTGTACAGTACCAACATGATGACGGATCTGACCAAGTTCCAGAACTACAAGAGCGTGATCCCGGTGCGTGGGGCCATCATCCTCAACCGCAAGATGACCAAGTGTCTGATGGTGAAGGGGTGGAAGGCGAACGCGGCGTGGTCGTTCCCGCGGGGCAAGATCAACAAGGACGAGGAGGACCACTTGTGTGCGATCCGGGAGGTGTACGAGGAGATTGGCTACGACATCTCGCCGTACCTGGTCAAGGAGGACTACATTGAGGTCGTCATCAAGCAGAAGAACATCCGACTCTACATTGTGCGCGGTGTTCCGGGCAGCACCCAGTTCCGTCCCCAGACCCGCAAGGAGATCAGCAAGATCGAGTGGCACGACGTCGAGAAGCTGCCGGCATATTCGCGGGCGTTTGCATCCACGGGCAATAACAACAACAGCTACATCATGGTGGCCCCATTCATGGCTGGGCTGGCGAGCTACATTCGTCGGGCCCGCGGAGGGGTGCAGGAGCTCTCCCGCAACGAGACCAACGCATTGAAGAGTCTGCTCGGGATTGGGAAGGATGCGGAGAAGGGGGCCGAGGAGATTGGTGCGGGTAATGAGGAGGAGCAGGCAGCGGATCTGTTGTCCATGCTGAAGAGCAACAGTAGTCCGGAGAAGGGCGATGACCGCAAGACGCTGCTGAACCTGCTGAACCAGCAGCCTGCGGGCAACGACATGGACAGCGCAAAGGAGATTCTGTCGCTGCTCAACAAGAAGAGCGAGGACGAGGGAGTGTTCCCACCGCCGCCCCCACCGCCACCACCTCCAATGATGATGATGATGCCTGGGGGCCCGCCATTGCCGCCAATTCCGCCGCAATTCTTTGCTAACAGCGACATGTTTCCGCCAATTCCACCCCCACCGCCTCCAATTGTTCAGCAACAACCACAGCACGAATCGGAGCTGTCGCTGGGTGCGGACTATTCACCACCGCCACCACCGCCACCGCCAAATCCGATGCTGCTGTCGCTGCTCAACTCGCGGCGATCGGGCACCCGAGAGCAGCAACAGCAGCAGCAGAAGCCACAGGACGGGGAAGCCTCAATTGACCCACGATACGACTCGATGACCCGCAGCAAGCGGAAAAACAAGGGACAGCAGCTCAGACTGTCCGACCTCTTTGGGTCGGAGTCAGAATCTGAGCGCCGCACGCCCCAGGGCGGTCACCGAAACGAAAGCAGCAGTGCGTTGCTGTCGTTGCTGGAGGGCAACAGCGGTGCTGAGAACAAGAACAAGAGCAGGGACAACAATGGCGATGCGAAGCCACCGCCGTCGTCGGAGAAGGAGTCTCTGCTGCAGCTGCTGACACCACCACAGCCCACGTCGCCAGAGCCCGCTGAGGACAGCCAGTCGCTGCTGGATCTGCTGAAGCCAAGCGCAGATAGACCGCCCGACCCACCGTCCACCAGCGTGGACAGCAGCAACAACAGCGACGCATTGATGGGTCTGCTGAAGGGCGGTGGTGGCTCCGGAGCCAACAATGTGCTGGCAGAATCCACCCAGTTGGAAGATAATGACGATGAAAGCCGATACGTAGCCTTCTTGACCCGCTTCGTCACCCACAGCAAATAGACAAATACATCTTCACGCAACACCCCACGTAGGCCCATCCCAGCTTCACATGGCCCAATTGCCTCCGGCGGCTTCTTTTTTCTCCGAAAAGAAGCAAAAAAGGTAGCTCTGCGAGGCAATGGCTACCCCCCAGTCATACCCCCCCAGATCTCCAGTGCTTTTGCTTCTTTTCTAGAAAAGAAGGCCGCCGGCAGGGCAATACACAGTCCCCGTAGGGTGTGGTGCCTCCGGCGGCTTCTTTTTTCTCCGAAAAGAAGCAAAAAAGGTAGCTCTGCGAGGCAATGGCTACCCCCCAGATCTCCAGTGCTTTTGCTTCTTTTCTAGAAAAGAAGGCCGCCGGCAGGGCAATACGCCGATCGGGACGGGATCGGAGTGAATGCGCCGCACGGGAATTTTTGTTTGAGAATAAAAATAGCGTAGCAGTAGTAGGAGAGATAAGCACGAAGGCGTGTGTGAGAGAGAGACCCCGACTAGCGGGAGAGACCACAGCCAAGATCGACGGTGTCAGGACCCACCGAGAAGAGGCAGTTGGATCTGCTGAAGCCAAGCAAAAAGCAACCCGATCGGTCTTCCACTAACACGGGAAGCAGCAACAGGGAAGGGACGGGATGGGTGGTGGTGGTGGTGGTTCTGAAACCAATATTGGCAGAAACCACCCATCGGGAAGATTAGCATCACCCGTAGCATCATCATCATCATGACGAAACCACCACACACGCAGCGTGAACAGACACAAAAACATCCTCCCCACACAACGCACAATGACGCTTGAGGCGGTCGCCGCAGCTGCTGCTGTAGCTACTAGCTACTATTAGTAGTAGCTTGCTAGCTAGCGCGCTTAACGGCGTCAATGAGTAGTAAGTATTAGACGCTCTCCTGAAATGGGAGTAATGAATATGCACGCGCGCGTTTGCTGGGTGGGTCGGTCCCAAAAAGAAAAGTGTCGCCCGTTTTGGGCATTTTTTTTTAGGGGGGAGCCACCACCACCACGAATCACCACCACCAAAACCACCACCACTCACAAGCACGCGTATGCAGCGTCTGCTGCAGCTGTAGTAACAGCAGCAATAAACGCCAGCAAAAAATCTCCTGTTCAACATATATCCACCACCACCGCCACCACCACCCACTACAACTGGGAGGAGAGAGTGAGGCCGTGCTGGGGGGAGGACGCATTTCAGCAGACCCCTCTTTGCCCCCTTCACGTTCCGGCGCACCTAGTAATGCCAATGAAGATCCACACATGCATGCACAACAGAATGCTACCACGCAACTCCGGCATGGATATGTATATCGCGTATAACCACCACCACCACCACCACCACCACCACCTAATATAAGGCCCGTCTCTCCCACCCGGGGAATTTTTTTTTTTCTTTCTCTCTCCCCACCCCCCGTAATCAGCATGAATAACCACAGTTACAACCTCAAGGAGAACTCGTTACTTCTGCATGATTACAGGGACGACATTCTGGGCCATCTCTCCGCCCTCTCCCACGCTACCCGGGCTGACCCTAACATGATGGGTCTCCAGCCGGAGCTCGAGTGGTACATGCGGCCCTATCTCGTCGACTTCGTCCTCGAGTGTCACGACATGCTTCGGCTCGTCCCGAGCACCCTCCATCTCGCGATCAGTCTCATAGACAGGTACGCCTCCAGACGCATCATCTACAAGCGTCACTACCAGCTCGTTGCTTGCTCCGCCCTTTGGATCGCTGCCAAGTACAACCACGACGACAACGTCCCCTCCCTGGCACAGCTCAAGGCATTCTCCTGCAACGTCTACGAGCCCCACATGTTCGTCCAGATGGAGGCCCACATCCTCAACACGCTCAATTGGCTCGTCAGCGCACCCACCGTAGACGTCTATCTGGACCACCATCTCGGTCGTGACGATCACTCCATCCTCCGCCAGCTCGCAAACTACGTCTGCGAGGCCGCCCTCTTCCACAGACACTTCCTCGCCTATTCCCCTGCCGAAATCGCAAAATGCGCAGCAAAACTATGCATACTCATCCTCAGCTTCCACCACAGCGACATCCACTCACCCCTCGCCGACTGCGACCACGGCTGCTTCAACCTCCTCGTCCACGCTTGCACTATCCCCTCAGACATCCTCAAGAAAAAGCATGGCGATTGCTACCGCATCGTCGAGGACTTCTTCAACTCGGCCCCGCAATACGAGCCCACCCACCAACCCCCGCGCCAGCAGCCATCCCCGGTGCCCTCTGACTCCGGCCTCTGCGACTCCCTCGAGAAAAAACAGCCCGTAGACTGCAATCGCGGTTACATGACCCCCCCATTCACCCCCGTATTAGACTAACGAACACTTCTTTAACGCATTAATATGATTAATTTATGATTCTTCAGCCCCTCCTCATCAGAAACCTCAATGTCTCTCTTCCAGACACTGTTTCACCCACAATACCACCCTACTCGCTAGTGTCGGGGGAGGTGTGTAGCCCTGCGGGCGGCCTCGCAGAGCTACCTTTTTTGCTTCTTTTCGGAGAAAAAAGAAGCCGCCGGAGGCTACACCAGCCTCGCAGAGGTGTATTGCCCTGCGGGCGGCCTTCTTTTCTAGAAAAGAAGCAAAAGCACTGGAGATCTGGGGAGTATGTCCCGGGGGTGGTGGTTGCCTCGCAGAGCTACCTTTTTTGCTTCTTTTCGGAGAAAAAAGAAGCCGCCGGAGGCTACACAGGGTCCGTGTATTGCCCTGTGGTCGTAAAAGCACTGGTGGGCCTCGCTGGGCTACCTTTTCAACTTTCATGAAAATCCGGGAGAGCTTTGAGCCAGGGTTCGGGCGTGGGGTGTGACCAGCCGTGAGTAGAAAGAGATGTGTGGAAAAGGGAGGGCTTAAGCGAACAATATCGAAGTGGCTTTTGCCAATGGTTGACCCTTTGCGGACTTTGTTTGTTTAAGTACAAAGACATTTGGGGGTCTTGTGATGGGCATGTTCAAGCTCTGGGCGCAGTGACATACAAGATCGCAGGTATCGGGTGAAAATTGCTGAATAGAATAGGTAACCGGGTGAATGTCTTGGAGAATCTAGCTCCAGCGACGGATTTGATATAGCTGTCATGAAGGGAACAGAATATAGGAAATGGGTTCTGTTGTATCCCGGTAGTCCTCTTGACCAAAGGTAAGGGTGTATTGTCCAGGATGGACCTATGTGAGGGTGCGGCAGTCCTATTGGTGGAAATTCAAGAAAACTACGAATTTTGGCTTTTAAGCTTTAGCAAAAACCAAGCAAATGACAACGCTACTAGGGCAAGGGGAATTAGTGGCCCTGAGAGGCTAATTACTGGTGTGAACATTGTCAGTTGGGGAAGAAAGGAGTTCGGCACTCGGACGTCAAATGGGGTCATCTAGGAAGTAATACATTACATGTTTTTGGAAAATGCAAACGAAGGGAATGAAAGATGTGAATTATTTCACCAACGACTACCAGTTTTCACAACCTAGACGTTTACATCAAGACCATGGAGATGACCCGATACCTCTGCGCAGCTTCGGGATTATTGTTAATAGCATAGCTGCCCATTGATTGTGACAGTGTGGAGACGAAGGAACGGATACCGTACTAGTAGTAATGATTTTGATGATGCCTTAGCTCAATTTTAAAATGAATCATGCTACATTGGCTGGAGTGTTCCGCATTTAGTTCGATCCTTTCCTCCAACACCCAGGCATCCGCCCTTCTCGTTTCTAATACGCCGCAACAACCTTCCTCTTCGCAGACATCCCACGAAAGAATATAAACATGTACACTTTTCGAACCAACTTGATGGCTTTACCACGAACGTCAGCGTTCAAATTGCCCTGCGGGCGGCCTTCTTTTCTAGAAAAGAAGCAAAAGCACTGGATTGCCTCACAGAGCTACCTTTTTTGCTTCTTTTTGGAGAAAAAAGAAGCCGTCAGAGGCTACACAGGACCCGTGTATTGCCCTGCGGGAGGGCTTCTTTTCTAGAAACAAAAGCACTGGATTGCCTCGCAGAGCTACCTTTTTTGCTTCTTTTCGGAGAAAAAAGAAGCCGCCGGAGGCTACTCAGGGTCGGTGTATTGCCCTGCGGGCGGCCTTCTTTTCTAGAAAAGAAGCAAAAGCACTGGTGGGGCCTCGCAGAGCTACCTTTTTTGCTTCTTTTCGGAGAAAAAAGAAGCCGCCGGAGGCTACACAGGGCCCGTGTATTGCCCTGCGGGCGGCCTTCTTTTCTAGAAAAGAAGCAAAAGCACTGGTGGGGCCTCGCAGAGCTACCTTTTTTGCTTCTTTTCGGAGAAAAAAGAAGCCGCCGGAGGCTACTCAGGGCCCGTGTATTGCCCTGCGGGCGGCCTTCTTTTCTAGAAAAGAAGCAAAAGCACTGGATTGCCTCGCAAAGCTACCTTTTTTGCTTCTTTTGGTCTGAATTTGAAAGTAGTCTGGGAGGGGCCAGATGGACCTGAGTGGAACTCGACTCAGAGTATAACGAGAGCGACTGGACATCCACCCCTGGAGAAAACTCAGTCCATTCCCACGGATACGGGCGCATTACGAAAGTGATGCGGGTGAATATCGGTCCGAGAACTATCTCTGTAGGGGTCCTTTCTTCGCTCCTGTTGACATATTTGCTTTGAAGCAAACAATCAACCGTGAACCGTGCAGCACACATGCTGACGCCTTCGATGGCCTTGTTCAATTGGTCGTATCCGGTGGAAACACTATCGTGAACCGCCAGCGAGAATTGTGCCGGTCCCTTCTGGTCCGGACGCAATTCAAACGTCTCCAAGACCGCCCGCAGGAGTGCTGCGTCCCCCCACGGGCCCGAGCACCAGCCTCCAGAGCCCAGACGGAAGTAAAGGCGATATCATATAGTCTGTGCTATGTAAGGCTTCTGCGACAGGGACACAATGTTCAGCCTCGCAAGCCGCACTACAGTTGGCATGGCAACATGCACTGCGAGGCTTGAGTGTAGCCTCCCGTAGCTTCTTTAGCTCTGCGAGCCAATCACCACCCCACCCAGCCTCACCAGTGCTTTTGCTTCTTTTCTAGAAAAGAAGGCCGCCCGCAGGGCAATACACAAACCCCGTAGGCCGTGGTGCCTCCGGCGGCTTCTTTTTTCTCCGAAAAGAAGCAAAAAAGGTAGCTCTGCGAGGCAATCACCACCCCACCCCAGATCACCAGTGCTTTTGCTTCTTTTCTAGAAAAGAAGGCCGCCCGCAGGGCAATACACCGACCCCGTGGTGCCTCCGGCGGCTTCTTTTTTCTCCGAAAAGAAGCAAAAAAGGTAGCTCTGCGAGGCCCCACCAGTGCTTTTGCTTCTTTTCTAGAAAAGAAGGCCGCCCGCAGGGCAATACACCGACCTTGAGTAGCCTCCGGCGGCTTCTTTTTTCTCCGAAAAGAAGCAAAAAAGGTAGCTCTGCGAGGCAACGCCGGTTGAAGTGAACCGATGGCGTCACGTGGTTCCATGAAGCTGGCAATGGAACTTTTCTAGAACAGGGGCAGTCCGCTTCGGTGGTGTTGGCGTGGCAACGGCCGCAGTGCATATAATGCGGGCGAAATAAGCTAGTGCGGTTGTCGTGGCGACGGACGATGCGGCTGGCCCGAATGCAAACAGATCGACAACTCCAGACACCAAATCGGAAAAAAAAAAAAAAAAAGGTGGCAACCCTTGCCCATGATGTGCGGCGCCGACGTATTTGGGAGGAGCTGCAGATTGTGCTGCGCAAGGGACGCGCGATGGAAGAGGAGGGGCCGTGTTATTGTTATTATTATTATTATTACTGATTGCCTGATCAGTCGCGCAGACAGCCAAAGTATATATAAAGGGGGACCGGCCGCCCAAAAAAAGTAGAGTAAGAAACTAAGCTAAATCATATATTTTTCCCTCTGGGTTAGGTTTGCACCAGGGGAAGCAAGAAAAAGCTAAGGTTGTTTGCTGCTGCTGCTGCTGCTGCGTAAAACGTATAATCAGTTGGGATATTTCGCCACCCTTTTTTTGGAAGTGCGTACCGCTGGCCCAGAACAAAGGGAGAAAAGAAAAAAAAATAAAACAGCCAAAACAACCCCACTTTGGACTCGCTGGTGCTGCTGGTTTTTTTTTTTGTTTTCTTCTCTTGACAATAAAACTAGCCTCTCTCGCTCCAGCCCATCTCCTCTTCCGCGTCGTCATCATGGCAGTCACCATCTCCAATGACGAGGAGCTCATCAACAGCTGCATCGACCTGCTCAAGGAGTACCACCCGGACGGCCTCACCATCAAGCAGATGGCCCAGAAGCTGCTCATCCACAAGTCCGCGCTCTGCCGCTCGTCAACGGTGCTGTCGACCAAGCTCAACTCGTATTACCGTCGCTGCGACGAGTCGTGTCCCATAATACGCCTCCAGTGTCCGGACGTGCCCAACCGGCTCATGTACAAGTACAACGACGGCAAGCATCGTCCCCGGGAGCCCCTGTCGCCGCCTCCGACCGAGAACGACCCGCAGGACGACCCTCCGGGTCGTCTCAAGCGGGCGTCCGACTACATCCAGCGCCCTATATCGCCGCCTTCGCCGCCCGGGGGCAACAGCAGCGGCGTGGAAGCCGCGCCATCTACAACGTCCAATTCGTCCTCTGCGACGCCCACACACACCTATTCGCTCCGGAAGGTGATCAAAAAGACGCCCCATGCGTTCACCCCGCCCACGAGACGCAGCTCTGCTGCCGCGACAGGCACCGCCGAAAAGACGGCCAAAAACAAGCTGTCCCAGGCAATCGCCGACGTGAACAAAAACCCGTATTACGATCTTATTTATCCCACAATCTCCATCGACTCGTGGTCCTGGATAAACGACGAAAAGCTCGAGCACATCAGCTCCCCCGAGTACACCACTCTAGACGATGATGATTTATTATGACCCCCCTCCCTTCCCCCCCAAAAAAAAAAGAAAAGAAAAATGAGAAATAAAAATGTATATACTTTGTCAATACAATTTCCCCTCGGAGATTCCTCTCGCTTAATTGCCCTAAGCTTTTCATATACGCGGCTGGCATCCGAGCACCCTAACACCCTTCCCTCTCGCCTGCCCTTTGTTGTCATAGCAACCCCTCGCACGGCTACAGTCACGTGATTACGTATTGCCTCCGGCGGCTTCTTTTTTCTCCGAAAAGAAGCAAAAAAGGTAGCTCTGCGAGGCCTGACCAGTGCTTTTGCTTCTTTTCTAGAAAAGAAGGCCGCCCGCAGGGCAATACACAAACCCCGTAGGGCGTGGTGCCTCCGGCGGCTTCTTTTTTCTCCGAAAAGAAGCAAAAAAGGTAGCTCTGCGAGGCAATCACCAGTGCTTTTGCTTCTTTTCTAGAAAAGAAGGCCACCCGCAGGGCAATACACCGGTCCCTGTATAGCCTCCGGCGGCTTCTTTTTTCTCCGAAAAGAAGCAAAAAAGGTAGCTCTGCGAGGCGGCATCAGTGGCTTATTGGGAGGCCGTGTGCTTCTCTGCTTTTGTTTTTTTTTTTCACGGTATACGTACTACAAAGTGGCGGTGCGAGGTGGCGGTGGGTCACGTGGGTCACGTGGTGCCGTGAAGAGATGTTTCATGGTCGATAGGATGTTGTGCATAAATGAGCTGCATGCGCACCCCTGTAGCTAAGCATACGCGCCTGTTTCGTGATTAGCTAGTACTATTAGCTACTATACGTAGCTATGCATAGTCAGGCTAATTAGCTAATTAATGCAATAGAGCTGCTATGCATATGCATCGCCCTCTCTACCTACCAATCAGGACCACGGAGCCTCGGCGGGCCGACCGATAGCCAGTCTTATAGCCCTCGCAGCCATATGCATAGCGAGCTAGTCTACTAGCTAGAGCTACTAGACTATGGCGATTATTGTGTGGCTGCATAGCCCAAGTGTCCATCATCGGGTCGGTGGAACCCCGGTGCTAAGTGCGCACTGCGCTGTATGGGATGTGGATATTGCACTGGCTGGTTCACGGCTCCATTTCGGTTGAGTGAAGGTACATATGCATATACGAGACCAGTAGCTAGCTATAGACTACGGGCTGCTGCTATGCATGCACGTGGTGTAGATTACTCGTTAGCTAGTGCTAGGCTAGTAGTAGCTAGTAGGCTATAGGTCAGCTTAGCTGGTATTATGCATAAGGGTGCAGTCGAGTCTCGTATGCACAGCTGGGAATAGATAGCTATGCATGCACCCTATGGAGTAAATTTATTTGAAGATGACGGTGTATTGCCCTGCGGGCGGCCTTCTTTTCTAGAAAAGAAGCAAAAGCACTAGATTGCCTCGCAGAGCTACCTTTTTTGCTTCTTTTCGGAGAAAAAAGAAGCCGCCGGAGGCACCACGCCCTACACGGTCGGTGTATTGCCCTGCGGGCGGCCTTCTTTTCTAGAAAAGAAGCAAAAGCACTAGATTGCCTCGCAG